>WBNM01030664.1:439310-476378 GCA_013399055.1 Ramphastos sulfuratus
TTTTTTTTTTTTTTTTTTTAAATTAAGTTATCCCCCGCACCTGGGAAGGGGCGATCTTTCGACAAGTATATTTGCTGAGGAATTTAAAAAATTCCCTGCTGCAACTTGATCCCTGTGTGATGAGGAGCGGCTCGGAGAGACCCGGACTCCAATCCTATTAAGGACTTATAGAGAGTTGAGAGTTTTCCCCCCCAGACTCGGTGGCTTTGAAACAATCGAGGAGGGGAGGGAGATGGGCTCATGTAGATGCCTTTTCTGCCTCAAGCGATTGCCATCATTTCCTGGGAAACCTGACTTTTCCAGCGCAGGGGCTTAGGGTGGTTTATCAGCGGTCGTGCTGCTGGCCCTGCTGTTGATTTTCCGGCGGTTACGCGGTTTTTATACATTTATCTCTATTTTGCTGACCTGAAGCCTGGACTTCAAAACTTGGCGGGATGGGGCCGCTCCTCTGCGCGGGCGCGGTGGCGGTGTGCGCAAAGCCGCGCCCCCTCCGCGGGGTCGGGACCAGCACTCCTTGGGTGAGCCGGAGCCGGGGCCGGGGCCCGCCATGGCCTCCCGGTACGTTTCTGCTGGGGGAGTAAATGCCTCAGGCGCGGGGGTCACCGGGACTGATGCGGCGAAACTTGTGCCTGCCTATAGATGCCCCCGTGTGTCGTACAGCTGCGGTGCTGGAAAGCCGTCTGCCCGCCTTTCTACCCATATAAATTAGCATTTTATTGGGGTATCGTGTTTATATTTTTACAGCCACTGATAAAAGGGCTAGTTGTAAAACTTTGTCCACCCCTGCCAATCCCCTTCACTTTTTAATTTTATTTTGGTTTTTTGCAACTGAGGCTCTTGGGATGTTCAAGAATTTGAAAGCAACCGTTTGACTAGCATGCTGCATAAAACAGCATTTAAACAAATATTGTATTGGCATGCTCTGTGGAGTCGGTGCCAGAAAAGTAAAGTAAATAAGCCATGAAATTCAAAATATACAGAAGTGGAATAGACTGATTGGTTCTAAGCCTCGCTGATTTGATCTGTTTGTTCTAGCTACCTTGCTTAAAAGAAAAAAAAAAGGGCTTTTTTAGTTCTAAACTCATTCACTTCACTAGAAAAGAGACTACATTCACCTGGAAAAGAGGATCCTGCTAAATAATTGTCTGTGGTCCTGAGTGAAATGCATGGTAATTGCTGCACGCAGCAACTACAGTTGGTGAATTGGTTTGGTTCAACTTTTTTGATGGGTGGATATGGTAATTTGTATTTTGGCTGGAACTTGAGCAAATGTTGACACCTGTCAGACTTTGAATTGCAATAAAAATGTCATATTGAACGTTATTGCAAAGCTGACAACTTTTAAGAAGTGAATGAAATTCATTATGGCTTCTCCACTGTAAACAACTCTTGGAAATTTGTCATTTGATTGAAAACATGACCTATCTGTAGCACTGAAAAGTGCCTGATCCACTGAAGATGAACTGTTACTCTATGGGTATGTGTATATCCAAGCCGCTGGTGTATGTTTGTGAAGGAGCTAATCTTTAAAGCAAGGTGAGGTAAGATTCACTTGATCTCAAATGTTGTTATTGCTTAAAGTATGAGACTTTGAAGTGCCCAGAAATGCAACTGCTGTTCTTCAAAGAAAAACAGATCTCAAGGACTGTTTCCAACTTCCTTTCAATGTCTTTTTTCCAGTGTGTCAAAGGGGATGTATACAGATGGACAAATACTGTTGGTATTAGGTCATTCTTTTTAAGAAAAATTAGAGCCATAGAAGTTTGAACTAGATGCATATGCCAGTATAAATCTAGTGTAATTTCACTGAAGCTGCTCCAGTTTATACTTGTATGAAAGAAAACATAACTTGACCTCAGATAGACAATACACAGCAGTCTGCATTCCTTAACGTCACACTGAGCACTGAAGTCACATGTAGAAAAGGCAGCCTAATTGTGGCTTACAAATATTACGACCAGGATTATGGGTATTGTTTTGAAAACCATTTTAAACTTTTATGGCAATGAGGAATTTTTGAGTATGGTTTCTGTGATTCTAATGATCTTACTGATTTATACCACAAATTCCCCTTCAGTGGCACATTTGTGTAAAAGCTGTACAGGCTCTGGAGCTATGTGATCAGTTGTACAGAGGAAGGGTTATGTGATCACTACAGCATTGTATAACTTGAAAATATCTTTTTCATGATCCTGATACTTTATTTCTTTTTAGAGAGTTTGAGGTTTTCTAATGAGTTTTCCAGTCCTCTGGTCCCTTTTTTTTTTTTTTTGTTGTTGTTGTTGCTGTTTAAGGATACGCTAGAGCATCTAATCTAATATCAATAGCATTAACCCCACATTCTCCTCTTCTAAATACAGAGAACACTTGGTTAACTGCCTCCCCCTGGTTTTCATGGCATACTGTAAGGCAGTTGTTTGCCCTGTAGTCTGAAAGGTACACAGATACTACATGCTTTTGTACTCTCAGAAGTGCTCTGTTCATAGTGAAGTTTCCAGTGCAGATTAGCGGAGGCAGTGGAGTCAGTAAGCGGTCACCAAAATCTGTATGCATTTGTGCAGCAAACACCTATCTATTGCTCCATCACAAAGCCTCCACTTAATAATCTGGCCAAGGATTTCAAGGCAGCGAGTTTTTTTCAAAGAAGCTACTTAGGGACATTAGATGTGACTATAGCATCAAACTAATTAGTTGCCACTCCATTTCTATGAAGCTTCCAGGGCTTTATAGAAATGCGATATTTGCACTTCTTACTTGCTGCTGAGGCATTGAGGTTAAGCAGTCTCTGCTTTTTGTCTGCTTTTTTACTGATGGGAAAGATTCCAGGGCATTGTTCGAGAGCTGCACAAACCCTACTATATACCTAGGTAAATATTTTAAACAGTTGCGCATTTGGACAACTTGCCACAAAGCATTAAGTGGTATTTAGGGTTTGCTTCAACTCTGTTCCCAGGGCCTTTTTAAAGAAAACCAAAACAGCTGGAGGTATTTGGGAATTAATTGAAACAACACTATGTGAAATGGCAAAGCATGAATTGTAGTATGAATGATGCCAAGAAGACACTGTGTAGAAAAGTAAATGTTACTTGTGTGCCTGTGCATCCCTGCACATGGGTGCACACGTGTGCATGAATGTATACAATTATCGACTTGTACACAGCAAATCCCAGATCATCTTCTAGAAATTAACTGCTGTTGGGTGTATAAGTGATGAGCATTGGATATTATTTAGTAGTCTTGATAGTTGCAGAGGCAGCATTGCAAGTTTTCCTTGTGAACAAGTGACTGGAAAGGAGAGACCACAGAACTTGTCTTCATTCATGCTCGTCTTCTGTAAAACCACACACCATACCCTTTAGCTTACTGTAAACTGAACAAAATCAAATACACACAAGATGATATACACAGCACAAAGGGAACAGAACAGTTGTTGTCCTGTAATTCAAAAGTAGCTCAGAGCTATAAAAATTGTTTGGGATTTGTGAATGTTCGGTACCACTGAAAAATAGGCCTTGGTGCCTGAAAGTGGATGCTTAAACTATAAAACGTTTGAAATTAGTCTACTTTGGGCCCCTGCTGCAGTGAATGGGGGCATTTCTGGTACTGTCATAGGC
Organism: Ramphastos sulfuratus; assembly: GCA_013399055.1. Taxonomy (NCBI): domain Eukaryota; kingdom Metazoa; phylum Chordata; class Aves; order Piciformes; family Ramphastidae; genus Ramphastos; species Ramphastos sulfuratus. The sequence goes on from WBNM01030664.1 coordinate 442,925, forward strand.
GTGGTTGCCCAGATACATGAGTCACCGGTGAATCTTTTCTCATCATTTCACAATTATTTGCAATTGGCTGTCACCTTCCCACAGCTGTAAATATTCTAAGAGGAAACAATACAAATTAGAACTGTAGGTACCAGGATCTTTGTCCTGGATGTATTTCTTTTTACTTTCTAAGTGTTCTTTTTCATATGAAAAGAGTTTAGCAGCTTTATGCTTATTCAAGTCTTTTCTTTTTGTATCTACTGAGGAGAAAACCGTTAATTTTGAGGAATGGTGAGAGTAAGCCTTAAGCTCTCTTTGACGTTTTAGTTTAACTTGAATAGGTTAATTTTATTTTATTTTTTTTAAAAGAAAACAAGTTGGTGGGAAGTGTGTTTTAACTGTGAGCGCCTGATTTCAACCATTAGCATAAGAAAAAAAGTTTTAGTGCATTTACTATTGTGTTGAATGAAGAGTTCCAACAGTCAGGGGAAAGAAAGTAAAAGGCTGTAAAGAAATGATGGTCTATTCAGATTATTCAGCAGCCCAAAGCTCTGGTCATCTGCCTCTGAAATCTGTGATCGGGATATCACTTTTATCTTCCTGTGCCTTTCTCTTGCCTTTTTCACATGTTCAGTTTTGTCAAGGTTTATTGATCACGTTTTCTTCTCTGCAAATCTGTGGAAAATTTAATGAACCAAAAACAACAGAGAAATAAAAGGAACTTTTTATTCATTAGCACTAGATTGAATTTTATTCTATAGTGACTACCCTCCTGCCTCCCACGTGCATTATTGTGTCATTCCTGCAGGACTTACAGTATGTACAGTGGGGATAGCTGCACTATTAATTCTTTTCCAGGGAAGAGTTTATTTAATGTTGTGATCTCATGGCAGATCCAACCTTGCTGCTTGTCCCTTCTTTTCTGCCCTCCTGACATTCACATCATTGACTGTGGTGCTTCTGCAGTTAAATACCTTAAAGTGTGTATTCCGCAGAGCATTTACCTCTTCAAGAATGAAATGTATTTGCTACCTTGCAATTAAACCCAAATTTAAATGATTGCTGATTAGTAGTAATTATTTACAATCCTGATTGTTTTGGTGCTGTGATCCTTGTTCATTACACATCTGCTTTGCTGTGGTGCTGCCCCAGAGCGCTTTGTGATGCAAATGCTTTTGTTAACTTACAAATAGTTTCAGTATCTAGATCATCTCAGGTGACATATTTAAGTCTCTTCTTTTTTCCCAGATGGACTTAAAAAGCTGTAATTAAATGTGGCTTCTAGTATGATTAAGCTTTGCTAACATTTTCCATGGAACCATTTACTTGAACTCTGGCATTTTCTGATCCTGTCACTGTAAGATTTTTCAGTAAATGACCTTTTTAACACTAATTTAATTTCATTTAATGCTGCTTGTGAGTGTAAGGAAATGAGTTAAAATGGAGGATGTATCAGGTGGAAAGATTTCTGATTCCAAGTAACTTCACTGCAGCTCTATGTTAAATGCCAAGGTGTAAACCCCAGGGAAAGGAAAACCCCATTGTTCTGCAGAGTAGTCCCAAATACTTTCGTAACGATGCTGTTACTTTTAAGGGATGAGCTGAAAGCCACAGAAGGGCATCCATACTTGAGATTTCAGCTATAGCAATGGCACATCTGTGACTGTATCCGGTTTTCTGTGAAATGGGTGACTCTTCGTTCCGTAGGAATACACATCTGCAATCTTGAACTTCCTTTCAATCTAGAGAAAGAACTTTGTGTCCTGCTAGCAGAAGGAACCCTGCTGGGGAAATCTGGGCTCCTCTGTTCGGGGGGGAAGGTGAAGTATTCTGTCATCTCTGAAATGTGGGATTTTACTGTAGGTAGGAAAGTAACAAAATCTCTCCAGAGGAACGTGCTTTCTCTGGGATGCTCTGCTGCACAGCCGAAGCAAGCGTGTGTCCAGCCCCTAAGTGACAAGCAGCCTGCGGTCACAGTCCCTCACCTCTGCGGTGGTGTGCCAAACACCCCCGGTAGAAGGCCGGCAGATCCTCCCCAGGATCTTCAAGGGGTGGTCAGCTTCACAGGTTTATTTCTGCAGTGGAAACACTTCCACTGTTGCAAAGGCAGTTCAGATGAGTAGGTGATGCTGCAATATCATTGCACTGTAGCTTTCATTCAGCACTGGAAGCTTTAAATACCCATTCTCTGGAAGTGAAATCTTTTCTTTGTGTCCCTATATTTAGTGATTATATTTTCTTAGAAGCAACAGATCACCTGGACCTTGTCCAGGATTGTGTTAAACAGTTTGATTTTGTTACTAAAATTTATTGAAATCCTCTTGAAAACATTTTAGCAATTATTTTTTTTCAGCTTGGATCCCCAACTAAAATCAGTATGTTGCACCCCTTCATACTGACCTGTGAAGTCCTATCAGAACCCCTTTTTTCATACCTCCTTTAAAAGTGAGGTCTGTTGATTGTGAGAGTGTTAAAATAGCATCAGTTCCCAAGACCAAGATAGCTTCTTTTCAGAGCAGTGCTCAGCAATGCCTCTTTGTGCAGTGGACAATGCAATAAGTCAGACAGGACTCTCTGAGCCACCTCTATAAGGAACTGTAAGGGCTGCTGAAGTACACTTGTGTTAAGTTGAATTGATTGAAATTTAATGGCTGTTAGTAGCTATGAATGGTAATGATTTTCTAGAGTATCTCCACCATGCTTGACATTAATAACTGGAGAGTGTGTATGTGTGACGCTAGTGTGTTACTCATTTTTAAAGATGCTTTCTCCCAGCCCTCTTTCCCATAATTTAGTTGTTTTGATGCTTTGGGGGAAAAAAAAAAAAATCTTGGACTCAGAAGAGCACGTACATCTTGTCAGCATAATTTTGTGCTCGTGATTTTTATTTTTTCCAATTCCAACATAAATCAGACTACAATATAGTGAGAATGATGAATTTGTTTTACATGCCACCATGAATTAATGCTATGCAAATAAAAGCTTTACAGGTGCTGTGATTTACTTAATAATTTGAAGTTCTAATATTTAAGCTCATTCATTATGTTTGAGTAAAAAAACCCACAGCATGTTCATATTTTTAAACGTGAAATGTGAGATTTGTGTGCATTTGCTGTGTGCAGTTGCTGTGTAAGCACATTTGATGGCTAAGAAAGAATCAATCAGTATTTGTATTCAGCATCTTATTCCTGTAGATGTTGCAGAGACATTTCAAAGAGAATAATCAAACATTTGCTTGTAAGGAGAGAAAGATGCAGGTGAAACAGCCTTCAAGGATATAAAGAAGCAAAAGACTGCCAAAGCAAAGGTTTTTGGCCTTTAAAAATTGAGCGGAGTGATGCAGTTTTGCTATGTAAAGTGGCCTTTATTTTGTCTTGAGCAGCTGGCTGTGAACTGCTCTGAGATCTGCAGTCTTCACCGTACAGTGAGGATGAGCCAAGGAGCTGGTGAGAGCTATAGGCATCCTGGGTCAGGGGTGAATGCGGATGTGATCGCAGGGTTTTCAGGCTTTGATATAATTTTTAGTGTGCTTCCCAAAGGCTAAGGACAAGGGGGAGAAAGTTTGACACATAAATACATCTTGAATCTCTGAAGATAAGAATAGATTTTGGCTTTATTTCTCAAAAAATTGAGGTCACTGTGGTCTGATGACAGGCTGAAAGCCCATCATTCAATTTCTTTCTTTTTCTTACTTTTTCTTACTTTTTCTTTCTTCTTTTTTTTTTTTTTATTTTTTATTTTTCCCTTTAAATGAACAGATAGAAGCTTGTTTTTGATATATGGTACACATTGAGTTAGTGACAGCATATTCAAGTTTGAAGTTTCTGGCCCCAGGGTCAGGGTTTAGCATCAACATCAGGGCTTCTCTGCCCAGGTGGTAAGAGTTTTACTGATTATACTTTGAAACAACCAAAGTTATTAAATTTGGTAATGTGGATGAGTGAAAAGTGGAGCTTTACAAAATACATTTGCCCTATGCAACAGACCCATGTGTTTGCACGATTGTCACAGCCGTTAGTCATGGGAATAGGCTCAAGAGTTGGTCCTTGACCTCTTCAAGCCTAGGAGACTGTTGACCAGGGAGTAGAGTGGTACTTGGCTTTTAGTAATGTTGACAGCTTCTTCTTTTGCTCTGTGTTCTTGAACTCAGAGGAGAAATTCATCCCGATGTGCCATTCAAGCCAAGGGTTTAGTTGGGTGTTAAAGGGCTGTTTGGGAAGTGGTGCACAGTGTATGTACCGTGGTCAACTTAATTATGTTGCTTTGGCAACCACAGCTTTGGTATTTCCTGACTAGGGCTCGTTGATGGAGTCATATTCCAATATCTGGCATCATCAACCCTAAAACCCATGTGAATTCAGATCAGTTTTGTCAAAAAGTTGCAGAGAAAAAAAGAAAGGGGATTTTTCTGACAGTGTTAAAAATGCATTATTTTACAGGTTTTGTGTTGAAATAAGTTTCTAATTAGAATTTTAAATTATAATTCCGTTGCAGGAAATACAGTAGCAATGCAATTGATTCTCCATTAGGTTCCAAGTGATTGTTTTTAAATTCGTAGAGTATTTCAGCATTTGGAGATTTTGTTCCAGTTCACAGTAAGTCAGATTTGGAAATCTTAAATTGCTTTATAGATGGCAGTAACTATATTCCTAACTTTGCTCTTCCTTTCTCAGAACTGTAAGGGGATACAGAGCTGAGCATAGTACATATGTTATCCAACCATGCCCATGGCTGTTTTTTGCCCTTGATTTAATTAAGGGTTGTGTTGTTGGGGTTTCCCCCTCCTTACCCTTTTCTTATTTTTTCTTTTAAAGAAAAGGGACTGAAAGGAAAAACCTCTGTTCATACTGTCTCAGTAAAGTCTGTACCTAACAACTGACCCTGCTGCAGCACTCCTAATCTCTGTTTTCTGTTTAAGAAAATGTTCCTACCTCTGTGTTTTCCTCCAAGGGCTCTGGCAGGGCTCGCTAAAATGTAAACTATGTGTTGGACTTACTCTGAGAAATTCACTGGTGCTGTAGGAGAGTTCATCCCTCTGGGACAAAGCACACAGGGGGAGGTGGGTGGCAAAAGGCAGGTCCAGATCTGCATCGTGGGGACGGGGATGAAACAGGGCAGTGCTGGCAGCCGCTGGAAGTTGCAGCATTCTCCCAGGAGCATGCAAGGTGAGGGATCCTCCTTTGCTTTCCAGAGGGCATTTCCAGCAGTGCAGATGGCAGGAGGATCGTTGCCAAAGCATTAATTTCCTTTAATCTCTTTTCAGGGTAGAGATACCCAAGAGCTAGACACCATCGAAGCTGCTGAAGGTGTGAGATGAGCAGACCTTGCTTGGTGGGGGAACTCGCTGATAGTGAGCTGACGTTGCTCTCTGCTGCCCTTTCGGGCTGGAACAGTTCAGGTCACCTTGGGTATCTGCACTGTGCCCGACGGTTTGCCGGGGAGGCGTTGCCTCACGTTAGGCTTGACATTTTTAGTGCGTTGGGTGTAGTTAGAAGACAATGTGCTTCAGCAGCCAGGCTGAAGGAAGGGCACATAAAGTAACTTGGGACCCCTAGCCGTGATAATTTCGGTGTCTTCCTCCTTTCCTGCTGAGAGTGCAACTTTGAAGCATAGTGGAACCTCCTATTTTCACTCCAGTTCCCCCCTGCTGTTGGTGCATGTGGAATAACCAGCATGTTCTTGGGGTTTACCAGCAGAGGTGCAGCATAGGATTCAGGGGAGGTGAAGAAGGCAACCACTCAGGATGTCCTTTTTGATGTGGCTTTTCCATCCTTTCCTTGGCCGCGCTCTTCTGGCATGGCGCAGCTGATGGACTGCCACCCTGGGGTTGGCTGGATGTTAGCCTTCTTGTAATGAACTGGGAGCAGTTAGGTTTTTGTTGTATTTTTTATGCCTCTCGTGTTGTTAGTTGCTAGGATGAGGTCTATGCTCCTCGCATGCCAAACAGCATGCCTTCTGGGTGTACTAAATTACAAACCTCCCCTGTAGGCTGGACCAGGAACCGTTGGTGCAGCAGTTCAAACAAAGTGCAGTACTGCAGGTGCTCTTTTGCTGGCTGCTTGCTTCAAATGTCACACCTCTCCTCTACTTAACATCTATGCTATTTCAACATCTCACATGAGCTAATGGAGTTTAGGCATCACCTGTTTCTCATACTCTCCCTGGAGGTCACAGATTTCTGGACACCCTTGAGATGGAGTTTTGCGGTCGTCAGTGGCATTTTTAGGTCACAGAACTGCAGCACTAGGTCTTCTTGCCAGCTAATCAGATGACTAATTAGTTCTTATATTGCTGCCATTATCTTTTTTTCTAGCTTTGGTTCAGCTCTGCAGTATGAAGCCTGCTAGGAGATGACATCTGAGAATTAGTTGATTGGAAACTTACGGAGGCAGATATGGTCAGGAGACTCCATATGAGCAATCATCAGTGTCTGTGTATACCTTGATTCATATTAAGGCATCTGTCAAAGCACAGTGTTTAAAGACAGCCTTTCTGTAAGCCTTCGTGTGATTATGGTATTGAAGATACCACATACACAGCTCTTCTAATTCCATTGTGCTGTGGATTATTTCCACAAGATTTTTTTTTTTTTTTTTTAAACAAAGGTAGCTGTGTACATACATTGTAGTTTATTTTAACACACGTTCATTTTTGCATTAGGGCATTTTATCATACACCCTCTAAAATGCTCACAAATAGGGACTTGGGCAGTGCAAACCTTTGTGTGTATTGCAGTCATATTAACACACATTATTTCCCACTTTTCTCAGGTGTTGATGGCATCTGGTTGTGACAGATGCTTTCTGATAAAGCCTTCAGATCAACATGCCTTTGGAGACATCAGTGCACTGTGTTGGTACTTGCAGACTGCTGTATCCAAATACCCTTCTTTAATTGTCTTATTAAGTAGAGAATTAAGCTCTGTGCTTTGACTGTTTTGGTGCCAGTGATTCTTATTGCAGGCTTTGGCACTGCACCGCATTGTGTTTTAAAGAGACAGCATTGCTTTAATGATGTGGGAATTGAGTTGGAGGATAAAATCCACTGAGAACAATGGCTGACTGAGAGTAAAATCTGATTTTGTGTTCTTCTCTTCAGATTGTTAGGTGGGGGGTTTAGTTCAAATGCCTGCGACGATTTAAGAAATGAAAAGCAGAAATTCTTGCTGCTGCCAGACCACAGGCTCCTCAGCGCCAGACTTGCAGACGAATGTCACATGTTGCTGTATGTTTTGAAAGCATACCATGTGTTATTCTTTAACTGTCTCGGTCCTTCCTCCAGCTATATCATCTTCTCCCTAGCCAATATCACAGAAAAACTTCTAATGAAGTAAATTTACCTCTTCCTCCCCTCCTGTGCAGACCTTGGGATGTGTTCCCCCATACTTGCTACTCCACACAATGGTCTCTGTCTGTGAACTTGCAGAAGTGACTGTAGCTTGACTTCATGCAACTCTGCCTCTCATGCTTTAAATCAGGCACTTTTGACACCAATATTGCAGCTTATGTTGTGTGTTAGGATCAAGGAGCTCACAAATGACTTAACATATGCTTAAAGCTTTTTTTTTTCTTTCCATGGAATATAATATGTTTCAGTTTAACTTGGCTGTGGGTCTAGATAACAGACGTTTGCTGTTAGAATCATTGTGTTTCCAGAAACAGTTTTTTCACTTTTTCTTTTCTACTGTCTTGGATTAATGTTTCCTCCAGCTAATGACAGAACTGGACATGCAAACTAGACTAGAGCATAGTGTGAATAGTATGAACCGAAAATGCTGGCATCTCTCTTTATTGCCTACAAGGTTAAGCGGTTTACTGTGAGGTCACAAGAAGTAAACTGAAAGCAAACAGGCAAATTAAATCAGATCTCTTGGGTCCCTCCTGCAAAGAGAGCAAGTCCTGGGGGATTTACCTCTAAAGTGGTCTTTGAAAACCCCACCGTGGCTCTCCCCCAGACCTGCAACAGTGCAGAACCTTCCCACTGATGGCCAAATTGTGTATGGAAAAGAGATCAGAGTTTGGGTGTCACTCCAGCAGTTCAGCCATGGGGTGTTGCACCTCCTTCTCATCCATGGTGACAGGATGACTGTGACAGAAGAGGTGGCAATGTGCTACATCCGTCATGGATGGAAAAGGCTGCTTCATGTTAGAGCTGATTTCTGGGGCTGCCTTCTGCAAGAGGTCTGCTCCAGATCTCAGTGGGGACTGGAGGCAGCCAACGCTTTTTTCTCAACAAATTTACTAAGCTTGCCTCACCAAAAACTCCTGTGGCTTGGGGAAGCCCGCTGCTTCGGTTTGTTCAGAAAAGAGCGTTTGAGTTGGTCTGCTGGTAGGAATTCAGATCACATCTCTGATAAGCCAGAAGATCTTGGGGGGGTTATGTTAAAGGATGGATGGTGAGGGCTGGGAAGACTAGAGCAGCTGGTACAAGCTATGTGTGCTAGCTGCAGGGACATTCTAGATCTCTGCTGAAAATATATCATACTTGATCTGTATTTCTTGGGATTTTTCTCTATTTTTTTTAAACTTTTTTTCTTCTTTTTAAAAAAAACCTGCTATGAGTAGGATTTATGCAAGTACCTGCATCCAGCTGTATCTTGTAATTGTAGATGGTGCTCCCACTAGCTTGGGACCCCATAGGTGCTCAGGTGTACCAACTGATATCCCAGTTTGCAACCATATTTGCTACACTGGAAACTAGATGGTTCTGCATACTTACTCTACTCAAAAGCCTAGATCCGAATCCATGTTAAAGGCAGGATCCTAGCGAGTCTTGGGCTTCTGTCTGGTAGAAATGAGTGATTTGTTGTTTTACTATGAAAACCAGACAATAAGAGAAAGTTTATATTTCACATTCAGATGTAATTGCAAGTGCAATGCTTGAAAAAGGCCTTCAGCGTTCAGAAAAAAACTGTCACCATCCCACGTAAGTGCAGGATTTCCACCAAGCTTTGTCCACCAAGTCCTGCTGTTACTGGGACCTCCTTCCTCACTGGTTCCTCCTGTTTGTTAAGGACTGCATTGCTTGAACCAGGCTCAGCAACCAGCTGTGTTTTCAGGGCAGAAACACTGACAGGACAGCAAGTGCCTGTGCTGGGGCCATCAGCCTAAGGGAGAGCCAAGTGCTGTGTACTGCCCAGATGAAATATATAGCTTGTGTCTGTGGGAAGGAAGATCTTCATCTCCCACCAATGAGACTGCAGGAGAACAGGGCTACATGTCTGGAGATTGATCCACATGGTCCCTCCCATGTAGCCCAAAGTTAAAAGGGGACAGAAAGCCATGAGAAAGCAGGAATGATACCTTCTACTTGAAAAACAGCTTGTTAATTTTTAAGGGTTTTTTTTTGTTTTGTTTTTTTTTTTTCCCAGTTCAGGAATGAATTGTGTTAATTGTAGGAAAACTCTAAAACTGCTTATCTTAGGGTAGTGCTTCTCCCATGGTAGAGGAGAATTTGAGCAATATTTGGGACTAGGCCAACTTTTTTCCTAGTGGATAAAAGATGTATCTAAGGAACTATTTTAACCTCACACTCTTTTAGTGTTGCCCTTATTGATAGTTTGAAGGGATCTCAAGAAATGATTCCCATCTGCTGCCACCCCTAGGAGAGACTGTGGAGGAAGATGGAGGGTACAATACCCAGGCACCCAGAGTCCTTAAAGACACAGCTTTGAGATGAGGAGTCAGAACAGAAAGTGCTACTTCTGCTATGTATAGGTCCAACACCTGGCAGCAGAGTTGAATGAGAAGTCAGTGCAGCTGCTGTTAACACTAACCCATCTTTAGCATCTGGCAGGATGGTTTTAGAATCATAGAATGGTCTGGGTTGGAAGGGACCTCTGAAGGTCACCTAGTCCAACCCCCTCTGGAGTAAGCAAGGGCATTCTCAACTAGATCAGGTTGCCTAGAGCCCTGTCAAGCCTCATTTTGAATATCTCCTGTTTTGAGCTCTCTGGAGTAATTTAACAGTGCTGTCTCTGTTTCATCTCATGGAGGAATCTCAGAGGTGCACTTTCCCAAACATTTCTGCTTGCTGAAAAGGCTCCAAGGTGCAATGCTCTAGGTCATGTTTTCCTCCCTGTTGCTGTGGGCTGCCATGGGTGAGGGTGTTTTATAGGGCTATTTGGAGCATGTTTGCAACACCAAAGATGTGAAGCCCTGAATCAGCATTTAATATGTATTTCCAGAGGTGGAGGAATGGGTGACCAGGTGTCTTCACAACATAGGCATGCACAAGAGGGTATCTTGACTTAATTCCTTGGAAATATTGGTAAATGTTGCAACTCTGGCACTCTCATCAAGGAAGTATGACTGCTTTTTGTAATGCAAGTTCTTAGCACAGAGCTAGCAAGTGCTGACTGCAATATGAGATCAAGTGTGATCAAGAAGGCTTTCTTCCAGCCTAACATGTATTGTTTCCTCCTCATGTGGATCCCTGTGACCTAACTGTACTAGACATGGAGCTACTATACCTTGAAACCATCCAGAGATTGTGCTAGAGCAGAATGACTGCTTAGCCTGCATCCCATGTTCTGCAGCATGCCTTGTCTGTGCACAAGTGTGCAGGGACTGTTCCAAGATAACTGCTGTAAACAAGAAATGTCCACCAGGTTTGGGACTTGCATTATTGTGGCGAATGCTTCCTTTATAATGTTGGTGGCATTATAGGTAGCTGCCTGAACCTGATTGTCTTGATTTCTGAAAGAGCTGGCTGTACGTTCAGTTGTTTCCCACGGGGCTTCTCAGAAAGCAATGCTTTCCTTGCCCTTGCCTTAGCTGAGCCTTTCCTGTGGTCCGCAAAGACCACTTTATCTCTCAGAGCATTTGTGGAACACGTACCAACCATGCTCTGTTTGGTAACAGTGCCTGTATGGATTACGTTAGGCAGAAAATTATTGCATTATTATGTGGGAATTTCACAGACCTTCTGCAGGGTGTTCTTGTAGGGGAGATCTTTGCCTTTAAATTAATTGATCTTCAGTAGAACACTCGGTGACCTTTAGATGAGAAGGCTGGAATGTGAAATTGCCAGCTCTCTGTTCTGCTAGACCTGTGGGCGAGTGCAAAACCACATTCAGCTCACAGCTAGCCCCACCATGTGTGGCCTCTTGGCTCATGTGTAGTTAAGGGACATAGAGGAGTCCCAAAGAGACAGGCTTCCAGACAACCTGCTGGCAGCTGCAGTAAATACTGTTAGGGACAGAAGGGACATAAGACACCATGCCTGTAGGAAAACAGTCTTCATTAGTTCTGCAACCCATTGGACAGTTTGCATTCTTTTATTAATTTTTTTATTATGGCAAAAGTGATTAGAATAAAAATATTCTAGGTGCCAAGAGGATAAACAGTGAATTAGAAGGATTAAGGTCTGGACATTTTATAGCTTTTAGAAAGATGTTATTAGATTTACTAGCTTAAGTTAAATTTACGTGACTGAATTGCTTCTTAACTTAGTAATGACTTTTGTGGAGAAAAATACATCTGTTTAGGTGTTTTAGAAGGACATAATTCAGAATACATAGGCTGTTATGGAAGAATAGAGGAGTTGTCCTTTCTGTCTCAAGCCAAACAGATGCTGACTGGGCTTATGAGTCTTCTTCTGGAAGTCAGCATGGCCAACATATTGTATAGGAACTGATAGCAACTCCTGTGGGTAAGATAATGAGGGAGCTATTCCCAATGTTATATTAGTCATATTGCCAACTGCAATAGTTTAATTATTTCAGTTTTCATAAACTCTTGAAACACTTTAAGATAACTTGGGCTTTTTTAGCAGATAAAAGTCTTTATTTTCTGTAGATAACTCACGGGAAAGTGACGATTGACAATGGCAGTTGTGTTGGAGGTTACCTGCAATAAACATCTCTCCTGGTACCCGCTGACATTGTGAAGTCCAGCCAAACTCCAAGTTCCTTCCCTGTGTAAGGGTTCAGTATTGCTTCTGGTGTGTGTGTGTTGGCTTCCTCTGAATCCACAGTGCTTGTGTGTGGCTCTCTTTTCCCCCCTACAGCTCCTCATGCAGCACACTTGTGTGTTGGACAGAGTCCAAATTTCCTCCCTCCTGGGGATTCCTTTGCTGTTAATTTAAGTGATGGCAAATGCAAACTTCTTGCCAGAGCTTGCTGTGTGTTTTTTGGATGCTTTTTTTAGCTGTTCCCTGAGGGCTCAGCTTTTGTCCTTCCCCACTGTACTTTCTGTTGTAAGGAGAGAGGCCTTGAGCTGGAGCTGATGGTCCCACCTGGCTTTGAATGTGTCTCTGACATGGCTTCGGTACCTAAGTGCCTGTTGCAGTTTTTGAAGACTTCTGCTTTGTTGTTGTTTGCTCAAGGCTGGGCTTATAATACTACGAGCATATATGTTATCTTTATCTTAACAGCAGAATGAATCATTCACGCTTATAATAAAGTGTGTCTAAGTTCCTGCAGTGTTGTGATTTGAGGATTTTTAAATACTGAATGGAAGTTAAAAGGGGGGGAAATGACTATTTTTAATAGGTATGCAAAATAGCTTTTCTCTTCAAAAGACGTGGCGTTAATATGAGACAGGGTGAACGCGTTGAAGATAAGTGAATTCCCGTCTGCCGTAGGTCCAAACTGAAGACTTCTAAAACTGAGGATGTGCAGATAGATCAGGCCAGATCTGGAAAAATACTTAGTGGCCACAATCTCCTTCTAGGTAGACCATCAGTGGCCAGGAGTTTGTACTAGCCAGGAGGCTTTGGAACAGCTCTTCTGTTTGAAGTCACCTGTGCCTTTGGTTACCTCTCTTCAAGGGGTCTGACCTTGTCACTGGAGGGGCCTTCAGCACCTGCCCCAGTTCTGAGCTCTGCTGCCTAGGACTATTCTCCTGAACATAACCAAGAGCCAGTTTACTTGTGATTTTAACCTCCATCAGCTGTTTTCAGCAGTCCCCTTACTTGTCCAGACAGTTTTGTTGGAGGAACCGTGCAGCAGGACACATTCACAGGACAGAGAACAGCACTGGCTTTATGCAGAGGCAGGTGTTGGAGGAGTGTCATCTGTTCATGCTTCATTTTGCACTGATCTTGCACAGGGTGCTACATTTGCTTGGACCATTCAGGCTGTTTTTAAAAGCAAAGTATTTATCTTGGCACAGAGGTATGTAACCCCAGTCCGTGCATAAGGTGGGAAGGCCCTGGTGCAATATCCCCTTTCCTGGTGGGTAGACAAGTGAAAATAGTGATGAAGGAGCACTCCAGCATGGCATCCTGGATAGAGTGATGAACCTTTGAGGCTGGGATCAACATGGCAAGCAGACTTGGTATTTGGCCAATTTGCAAGGTGACTTGTGGAGAGTGCAGAAGCAGCAAGTCAGAACTTCAACATGAGATTCAAGGAAGAAAAACACCTCAACTGTCTGGAGTAAAAAACAGAGGAATAGATGGCTGGAAAGAAGCACCAACTGGAATACCAGTGCTCTTGGGAATCAATGGCTGAGTACAAAGATGGTGCAAGTTTGCTGCTTTTGGTAACTTGAAGAGACTGAAAGAGGGTTTGGGTGCTCATCTTGCTGTGAGGAGGCAGCTGAGACTGGGGATGTAGCAGTGCTAAATGCAGGAAGTGTAATGCATTCAGGTCTGCTCCACTCCATTACAACAGAGATTGACAAATTGGAGAGAGTTCAGGAGGAAAAAAAAGGTAACAGGGAAGCTTGAGGGATTGACTTATGAGAGAAGACCGAAAGAGCTGAATATGGATAACTTGGCTAAAGGATGACAAATGGAGTGGTTGAGATATAAATCTACAAGTATCTGAAGGGTGTAAACACCAAGGCTATGAAGAATTATTTAGAGTGGTACAATGGGGTGTAACTAGAAGTAATGGGATGAAATTTAAGAGAAGGCAAATTTCAGCTGAATAATGGGAGAAGCTTTTTGACAGTATGATGTATTAGACTATGGGATGCTCTTCTAGCAGTATTCTTTTTGCTCACTACTTAGGGCACAACCCTGTTTATTAAGAAGTCAGAGTTTTCCAGAGTCCTTATTGAGGACAAGTTTCAAATCATGCCTTTTGGTTTTTATGTATTTGATGCAGGGGCATGCAAACCACACACCAAAGCTGCTGTGGCCTTAACATGTGCCCCACCTCTGGGTGTGGCATAGTGGCTCTTGTTATTGCAGTGGTGGGGGAGAGGCCACAGATCTGAGCAGCCCCTTGAGCTGCAGTTCAGCCCAGACAGCCCTGCTGGCATGAAAACTTTGGCCAGGTTGGTAGTGTCCACTCTTTGATCAGGACCTCCTTTTTACCTTTTGCACTTCTTCCTATCCAGGTGTTGTAGTGTTACAGTTTAAGGGTTAGTTCAGTTATGGTCTCTGGAATAGACTTCAAAGTTATGCTGCAGATCTGTGTAAAAAACAAATCTTCCACTTTGCCTCCAAGAAATCAGGGCAAACAAGATCTCATTGATGCACAGGTTCTGTGGTCTTTTAGAAATCTATAATGCTGTACCTTAACTTCTTCTTTAGAAACTCTCATTTTTTCTCCTGCTTTTCACTTCACTTGAAATGCAAACTAAGGTCAAAGGATCACTTTCCTACTGGCAGAACACGCTGCATTGTCTGTCATTTTAAAATGTCCTCCACAGTAACTGGGGAAAGGCTTATTTCTCTACTCTTTATACTTAAGAGTGACTCTCTTGAATACATTTTGCTTCTCCTTATCTTGAAGGGCTAAATTAAAAAATTAGGCAAACTAGCTGTATAAATCAAGTTGGAGCATCTCGACTAAAATGGTAGTTTATCTTCAGCATGGGGAAGATGGCAGATTCATGTAATTAGAGAAACAAATGCAGCTGTAGCACTTAGCATACACTGGCAACTCAGCTATTCTGTTGAGGAGAGGGAGGACAGAAAACTTTAAAGCATTGGCGTGCTTGGAGCATAAATGAGACAAGAGCTGAAAGTGTCTTTTATAATTGTTCTTAAATGTGTTTTGCATTGCTCGTGCTGTCCCTGAAGAGGTCTGTGTGCTTCAGGGAAATTTCTGAGTTTTATCCTCTCTCAGTCTGTGGGAAGAAAGAACCGCTGAAGGGTTTCACTCTCCTCTGGATGGGGATGAATATTTTCTTTGCTGAAAAATGTAGTTTTGATCTTCTCGGTACTGGATTAATTTGCTGAATGCTTTTCACAGAGAATTTTGTATGTGGGAAATGTCAAAACAATTGTGTCTTCGTTGCAGCCCTTCCTGTCACTGAGGGCTGTGGTGAGAGCACACTTCTAGATAGGAGAGCTTTGCTTTGAACCACTTTTCATATCCAGATCAAGGGTGGATGTGTGCTTAGGCCCTCTCGTCTCAGGAGAGCAGCATAACCACTAACCTACCTCAAGTTTCCCACCTTAATCTAAGTGGTTTCCATTTGGCAGAAATAAATCATTTATGTCAATATGACTGCAGAATTATTTTTTAAAAATTGTTTGGTTTCAGTGTTCTGCAGTAGTATCACTTATTCTCCTTACCTTACTTCTGAGGCCACTTTAAAAAAGGAATTTTGATTATGCAGCTGAGGATCACTAATAGCATTTGCAAGAGATGTGATTGTTTTGTTGGTTTTTTTTTTTATGGAGATTGATTCATGATACTCTTGTTTGTGTGTTATTAAGTAGAACTGGGCTCTACTCATTTCCCTTTTGCACTCCAGACAAAGAGGTTGAGGCACATGTGTTTAGGGCTCTTTGAACTGCTTTTGAAAACTCCCCTGAACTACATTGGTGAAGTATATCTTTGCAGACCGTGTCCTTGAGCACACTGAAGGAAGTGTTTGGGCCTCATGAATGAGGTCTTGTAGGAAAGAGCACCTCAGAATAAACTGCAATAAATTTTGGGGCCACCATAGCAGTCAAGGCCGTGTTCTTTGGTGATGGAGATCTTGGAACATCTTTGCAAAATGTTGATGTGTGCCTGTAGCTTCCTGTCCATCTCGACCCTCTTACAGGCGTGTCTGTGCCACCTAATTCTCAGGTTGGTACTCTAGAGCTAATCCTTCACAGCAAGGCTGGATTATGACTTGCAGCATTCCTACCCTGTTGGTCTGTGTTGATAATCTGCAGCTGAAGGGCCAGGAAGACAGGTGGGAGCCATAAAGTCCCAGAAAGAACTGCAGAAATTCATCTCCCAGAGAGGGGCTGGCTTTCAAGAGCCAACCTATGCAGCATAGAATCATAGAATGATTTGGATTGGAAGGGACCTCCAAAGGTCATCTTTTCCAACCCCCCTGCAGTGAGCAGAAACATCCTCCACTAGATAAAGTTGCTCAGAGCCTTGGTGAGCATGGCAGACTCTACTTTTATCAGTGTAAGAAAGAAAAGAAGTTGCCCTCCCTCCTTATCTGTTGAGGGCAATGCAAAATCTTGATCCAGCTTGTGCAGTGAAAGGATTAATTTGCTGTGGGTGTTTGATTAATAAAGCAGTAGTTTATCTTCTTACATTTCCCCATAGCAACTGCAAAAGAGTTTCAGATATACACAGCCTTTCCTGTTCTCCTACAGTGAAACAGATGTTTCACCGGGTGCCCCTCACAAGTACAGAACAGCACCCAAACTTGTCTTCCAGCAGAATATTAAGAAAAGCCCGAACTGAGGGAGTCAGCCCAAGTGCAAGGAAAACATCTTCTCTTTTCTCTACCATGTGGGCATGCTCATAAATGTGTGTGTATGACAACCATGCTGTGGAACCAAGGCATTTTGACTCAAAATACACTATTGGTTTCCCTTAGCAGCATTTAAAAGCTGAAGAAGTTTTAGCTTATTCTACTAGAGAGTTGCCCCATTTCTTCTCTGCTATGTGTATCTTCCTGGGCTTTTATCCTCAATTACACCTATACCAGCACCCTACCTTTATCTCTTGCAAGTCCTGCTCCTTGGCCCAGCACTGAGTGCCTCTGACAGTAAATGTTTATATAATGCTTATTTAACTTTCTGTGAAATCTCTTCCAGCTTTCAAAGAAAGCTCTTTAGTTTGGTCTGCACAGATGTACACTGTCAATAGGAGAAATTCTCTGTATTCTACTAACAGGACTCTCAAGTGTTGCTGATGTGTTATAGTTCAATGTCCGTGTAACTCCATGTGAAAATCACATGCAACCTCTGATTGTGAGTTTAAGCACTCCACAAAGTAGATTCAGGCCTTTTCAACATGCAGCATATACTAGCAGTACCTGTTTTTGTTTACATATAAATATGATGTCTTTCTGCAAGATCTGTCAGAGGCCAAGCTTGGGTTTTAAAATGAATAAATAAGCAATGGAAGAGTTCTCCTATCATAAAGTGCATTGTGTCAACAGAAGTTTGTTTGTCTATTAGAGCAGGAAGTGCTTTGACTTTGACTTGTTACAGTTGTTTGTTGCTTTCTGTTTTGTTGGGCACTAACGTGGCTCTCAGTGTCTTTGTGTTCTGTTTTCCTAGGGAAAAGTATCATGCCTTATTTTCCTTGGCAAAAGTTAGTATTTTATTTATTGTTAGCTGCCATGGGCTATAGATGAACTGTCTCATCTTTGGAGGTAAATAATTAATTTATTTTCATATTTGTTTAAAAAAAAAGAAATAAAGAGTTGGCACCAGCCATAGGTGATGGAAGTTCTTCTGTAGTTGCATTCTCATTTCACAGCAAACCCAGATCAGTAGTGACTAAATACTGTGATAAGGCTTGTTCATTCTGCCATCAATACCTGCACGAGCATTTTCCACCTGTACCTTTCAAAGAGCTCTAAGAAAGTGCCTAGACTTTGTAAGACAGATGCATGTGTTAAGAAGCTGAATCACAGTGGACCATTGGGTGTATCAGATAGTGGTGTCTGGGAGTGGGGACCCATGGCTTCTTGTTCTGGGAATCAGGCTTCTGCTTCACAGCACTGTGTTCATTGAGTTTCTTCTGAAGTCAGATTCTTGGTGAGTGATAATTCCACCTGTGTCCCATCATGTCCTGTGGAACTTGGAGGCATATATCGCTTAAGGTCTCGGCTGTCTGCCAGCTTTGCAAAATACTGTATTCTAATGCAGAACGAATTTCCCAGGATTTATTGAGATGTCCAGAAAAATCAGCTGCCTTTGCAGTATGTCTACCCTGGATGAATGATTTCTTGTCATTTTTTTCTGACAAGATAGGAAACTGAATGGCTGTGACTCTAAGATGTGTCCTCAGTGTCTCTCATGAGGGCAAGGAGGAAAGGGCAGCACTGGAGCTGGGCTCTGTCAATCTGTGCCATGTGGTGAAGTGCAGTTCCAGCACCTCTAAGTTAGCATCAGATAAGCCAGTGATAAGGGAGGTTTAGCAATGTCCTGGCAGCTTGCTGATGAAGTCATGCAGCCTAGTACTCAGCTGCCTTGGACTGAACAGCCCCAGCCTGGAGGTGTCTAATATGCTCCGTTCACAGCACAGACATGGCTGCATATGACTTCCAGAACTGCCAGACCGATGACTTTCAGTAGGCTAAAACTCCCTTGGAAATGTAGAAATGAAGGCAAAATAATTGGCAGCTAGCTAGTGCTGGTCCCCTGAATCAGTCTTCCTTTTTTATGGCTTACACCCATAAATCGTGATAACTTGTAAGGGGGTGTGTGTGTATGTGAGCAGTAAGAGGAAGAAAAAATGGTATTGATGAAACTGAATCTTACACTCTGATTTGTGCTGAACCAGAAGGACTTATATATATTTAATACACAGTGAAAAGCAGCATGGGACTTAGGTAGACCATTTGTAAAAGTGATGCTTGGGATGATGGAAAGCAGCTAAACCAGGCTTTAGCTTTTTGGAGATGTGGGTCAGATACACAGTTGTGCTGGTGTTCCTAGAATTTCCTGGTTTTGAATAACATTTTTCTAGCTGAGATTTTTTTTTTTTCAAGTATGAAGCTTGAAACCATCTTAACTGAAACTTTATGATGTGAAAATAAAGTTTTCTCTAGTAAGCTGCAGTTTGTCAAAACAACAGCACACATTCCAGATGGGTTACAATGTCAAAGATTTCATCTCTCTCTTTGAATATCCGAAGAAAATGGAAACCTGGCATCTTAGTCCTACATGGATTTCTACACATCCCTTTCAACAGCTGGGATAAGCTACTCTGCTTTATCATACATTTCCCTTGTGTTATGAATCACCACTTTCTCTCCGGGCAGTTCACATGCAGGATACTTAAGTGTTTGGAAGCTTGTGTGTTTGGCTAAGAGTAGCACAAAAAAAGGTTGCAAAGGGACTTAACCAAGGATGAGATGGATCTCACATTTAGTTCTCTGACAAGAAAGGAATTGTCATATAATTGGAGCTGATGCTAACTGATATTTCTGCTTTTGGGGAAAATATTTTGGGAAAATTCACTGTGTTTCCTAACAAACCTCTTAAAAGTGTCTCATGGAAAGGAAATTCCATACATTTTTTTGCTGTGGAAGCAAAAAAGAGAACTAGTTTTAGCTGATTATTCCAAAATGAAAGAGAGCAGCTGTCTGTCCTGACTCTCAGAGCTGGGGGATTGAAGCCATCCGAAGCTTAATGTAGGGCTCAGACTCATGGAGTGCACAGGCTTTATGCTCCTGCCAGCATCCTGGGATGAGTGTCTGGGCTCCCAGCAGTCCTTGAGGTGGGGCTGCCTGGCTTTGAGTGTCTGCTTGGACAGTTGATGAGAAATTAGGCAGTTCTCTGACCCACCCTACCAGCAGTTCACAGAATCATAGAATGGTAAGGTTGGAAGGAGACCTCAAGGATCATCTAGTTCCAACCCCCTGCCATAGGCAGGGACACCTCCCACTAGTACAGGTTACTCAAGGCCTCGTCCAGCCTGGCCTTGAACACCGCCAGGCAGGGAGCATCCACAACCTCCCTGGGCAACCTGTTCCAGTGCCTCACCACCCTCACTGCAAAGAACTTCCTCCTAACATCTAGTCTAAATCTTCCCTCTGCCAGTTTAAACCCATTGCCCCTAGTCCTGTCATTGCAGGACTTATAAATAGTCCCTCCCCAGCCTTCCTGTTACCTAGGACTACCTACCTTCCAGCCTAGTTACCTAGGACTGATGGACAGCATCACTGCAAATCTTTGGAAGTGACAGGAGGCTGTGTTATGTGCATGCTGGTGCATATGCAACATGTAGCATATTGCTAGTAAGATTATTTAAAGCCATTAAGATTTGGAATCTAGCTGGAGCAGAGCTCAGTTGAGGAATCTGCATGAAAGGCCACGGTTGGAATAGGAGCTAAATAGAGGTGCCCAAGCAGTTGTCAGCAGGTAGGCAATAAAACAGAAAAGTCTGAGTTACTCTTTTTCTGCTTTGCAACTGCAATATTTTAGAGCTTTCCCCTTTATGAAACTCGCTCCTGTGTGAATTCAGTCACAGCTGTAAGAACAATTTAGTTCTACTCATTAGTGATGAAGCAAAGGTACATAATAAAAAAGAATGGATAATACATCACCTAATGTATTTTGTTCCTGGGCTTGAGGCATGCAGGGCATTGTAAAGTATTAGTTGTTTCCAGATATAGTAGATGTACTGTTGTATGTTTTGGAAAACCTAACTAAGGTTATAGGAGGTAATAACTAAGGTAATAGGAGACCTCGGCCATACACTCTGCTATTAAATCTCTGCTGAGAAGCATGGAGAGACTGGTCTGCTCGCTCTGCGTTTGTGTGAATTATGGGCTGTGCAGATCAACGAAGTGCAAATTAGCAGTCCTCTACTGTCCTGTCATATCTTGACTCACAATAACAGAGTTCAGAAGTTCATTGCTTGGAGGAGAAGAAAAAAAAAAAAAAAAAGAAAAATCTGAGGAAAGTTTGCTCTGACTTACTTGTGCTTTTATGAAGACTGTCTGGAGCTGAATAACCCCTGGTGAACTTGTATCCTCCACCCCAGCTGCAGCCTTTCAGCTCCAACAAAGACCACTCACTAAATCCAGGAAATCGAGCGGCGCGTGGGTGAGTGGCTGACTCCACATTCACACCCTGCCTGCTGTCCGAGGGGAACGCTGCTCCTCCCTACCACTGCACTCGGGCCTGGGAGCAAAAGCCTCAGCGTGCGTGTGTGGAAAAAAGAATTATTTACCATCCACAGAAAACTGCACTTTTCCATTGAGGTTTTTTCCAGCAGTGCACCTTTGTAGAAACCACAATAAAAACTTGGGGCTGCAGGATTTTTATTCTTTGCATACCTCACTGTGCAAGAAGGGATGCCAAATGTTTTTCTGGAAGCAAGGTTTCCAGCCATGAGCAATGATTTAGGAGGGCGAGAATATCAATTTTCAAGAATGTTTTAGTTGGAAAACTTCGAGATTTACTTGAGACACCACTGATCTGTTTCCTCTGCTTTGATTACTCCACTTCCATATACATTTAGCCACTGGCTGTTGTTCTTTTACCCTCCAACACTCTTTTTTGATGCCCTAAACATGAAGATCTTTGTTATACTAACACAGGAGATGGAGGAGTGTGCAGAGAGAGATAAAAGCAGTGTTGTTTTATGGATCCTACGCAGTGTGGTTTGCAGGAACTTTTAAAATACTTTGCACAGTGCTCTTAGTGGGATATAGCTTTTAAAAAAACATTTACGAAACATGAACAAAAGAATATTAACAAAGATGAGTAAGCACAGATTTCTTCGTTCCACAGGTGGAGAAACAAAGCCCTGCAAAACTTGTCTCTGATACGGAGTCTGATCGGGGTAAAAATGGTGAGGCTCAACCTGCAGGGCTGTCATATCCACGTGTCGCAGTAGTTGGAGGGAGATGGTAATTTTAAGTGACTAAGAAAGAGGTAGATAGTCAGTAGTCTTTAGACTTTGATGCTTCTGTGACATGATATGTATAGGAGAGGTGTTTAAGTTACCTGGATTTCTGTCATCTAGATGTAAAAATGGCCAAGAACTTCAGCTGCCTCTGCCAGAAGCTGTAATCATTTGGATTATGGAACTTTGCATTTTAAACAAAAAATTAAATTTTGTGATGCTTAAAGATGTTTCCTTGGGAACTTCCAAAATTACAGCCTGAAATGAAGCAGGTGAACTGTTGGATGGAAGGCAGAATGTCCTCAAAGGAGCAGCTGTTGAGGTGTAGTGCCTTACTGACCCCATGAATTCCCTGATCACAGCTCTGCGTGAAAGTCCTACTACCCGATTTGCAGTTTTTGTTAAAACCAGTGGTTAGTGGTTTAAAAACTGTTATAATAAATCTCATGAGGAGAGATTAATGCAGAGCAGTTAGAGCTTCGCACTCACCTGCTGACTCTGCTGTTCTCCAGCTGCTACCTGATGGCTTCTTCTGCAACACAGAGGACTTTAAGACTTGCTGCGCTTGGGGATGCTCTTGGTCAACGGCAGTTTCTCAGGGATGCTGTCAGGAGGGAACTCAGAGCCCATATGCCCTATCTGGAAACATCATGGGTCCCTGTACTGGTTTGAGTTTAAGCTNGTCCCTCCTCCCCCAGCCAAGGAGGATTAACCCTTTATATTCCACCCCCTTGGTTAGACCCTTTCCACTTTTCTGCAAAGTTTCCTCATCAAAAGGTAGGGAAATATATGTTCATGTATGTGATGAGTATTAAGAGTCCGTTGAGTCCTTCTTGGTCCCCAGCTGTCTCCAAAGGCGATGTGCTTCTCTGGTGCAGGTTGGTGCAGGTGAAGTGTGAGCAGGGCATGAACATGCAAGAAGAATCAGGGAAACAGGAACAGTCTTTTCTTTTAGGAAAACTCAGGGAACAGTCTTTTCCTCTGGAGGGAGAGTCAGGAACAGGAAAAGGAGGTGCAGGTGAGATGTTGTATCCTTCCTCTGGATTGCTGCTTTCATGGTGTGGATTCTGTTGGATGCCTTGTTGATGAAAGTAGAAAAGAAACTTATAACCGCTTAACTATTACACAATAACTATATTACGTGGAGCTATGTTACTGACTCTTGAAATTAGACCTTTTCAGCCAGAGTGAGGTTTCTCTGAGGAACACACTGAATGTTACCAGTTTCAAGCATTACCCAGTATGCGTGACCAGACCCTCCAGCAGATACCACCCCTTTGATAGGTTTGCCTCCCCCAGAAGCAGGAGCAACCCACACAGTTTTCCCCAATAGATTCTTTTCACAGACCACAGGAACTCCATCTCCCTCAGCTAAGGGGAATAGGGCAGATTGAGCAGGACCAGCTCGGTTGATTGATCCCCTGCTATTCACTATCCAGGTGGTTTCTGCTAGGTGTTTCTCCCAGTTTTTGAAAGTTCATCCCCCATAGCTTTCAGGGTGGTTTTCAGCAAGCCATTGTGACGCTCAATATTTCCTGCAGCTTCTGCATAGTATGGGATATGGCAAACCCACTCGATCCCATGTTCTTTTGCCTAGTTGCTTACAAGGTTGTTCTCGAAATGGGTCCCATTATCTGACTCAGTTCTCTGTGAGGTACCATGTCTCCACAGGATGTGTCTCTCCAGGCCCAAAATGGTGGTGTGGGCAGTGGCATGAGGTACTGGGTGCTTGTCTCTACTATGGTTAACACATACTGTTTGCTATTTCGAGATTGAGACAGAGTGATGTAATCATCCTGCCAGGCCTCCCCATACTTGTATTTTGACCGCCATCCCTCATACTACAAAGGTTTCATGCACTTAGCTTGCTTTATGGCAGCGCAGATGTCACGGTCATGGATAACCTGGGATATAGCATCCATGGGTGTTGGGTCTCATTCTCTGGTTACACCAGCTGAGAGCTAAACAGGACAAAAGATAAGGGGAAAGAAGCGGCCGGTGTGAGAGAGGACCTCAGCACAGCTGCCCTTTGTGGGAGTCGGGCGAGATAGGAGGTAGCTGTGTGGACTGGAAGGCTGGTTCTTATCAGAGTGAGAAAGTCTCAGGAGCAGCTGCATGTAACCAATGAGAGAATGAATAACGTGTGGCCAGACAGTTCTATTCCTGTATAAGTATGTGCTACTTGCTGCAATAAAGGGGCGATCTTGGATGTATCATATTGGTATCGATGGTGGTCTCATCTCGCGTCATCCTTTGTTCCTAGCAGCCCCGGGTGTGCGTGCAACTCCGCATCATCTGGTGAGCCCAACATTCAGGACATGTATCATCTAGTGACCCCCAATATCTGGTGACCCCAACATCTCACGACCCCGACACATGGGTATATCCACTGACCTGTCCCGGGCCTATTGGTATGTGGCATCTCTTCCTTGGTGGCCAGAAGAGTCATGAACCCGCCGAGCTAAGAACAGTTCACCTTTATGCTTCCAGTCCAGATCTGTTTGGGAGATTTGGGCAGCCAAGTCACCTTGGTGATTGTGCTGTTTTTCTTCAGTGGCTCTGCTTTTTGGGATGTGAGCACTGATGTGTCTGATTTTAACTTTTGTTAAAATCAGTTTGTCCAGGCAGGCAGAAGTATTTTGCCAGAGATCAGCAGCCCAAATAGGCTTTCCTTTACAGTCCCCCAGTGCAAATGCCAACCTTTCTAAAGTCTGAAAAGTTGTCCCAGGTGCCTTGCTGAGGCTTTCCTGGCCCCTCCACTTGCTATATTCCCCATTCTCTGCTGCTGTATTTAGGGGTTTTCTCCTGCAAGGTATTGGTCAAGGGCAACTTAAACTGATCCAGCTGTTACAGTCCTGTTTCCATCTTTACCCCTCTGGCACTCAGGTGGTCACACAATATACACATTCAGATGCTGAAAACATGAAACCAGGTTTTAATTTTTTTTTTCCTTCCTAGAATCTGGTTTTTGGCTGGATCAGTTTCCTGAACTGATTGACACCATAATTGCATTAATGTGAGTGCAAGAGAAAGGGGGGTGGAGAGGGCTGTGTGTGTGAGGGGGATGGGAACAGGAGGCTTGGTGGCTTCACAGTATCCCATGCTCAATTTGGTGTACATTGCGTTCTTGGTTGCTGGGACAGGTTGCATTTATGTGACCGGTGGGGCATAAATTTGAAGATTATGTGTGCAGAAGATTACATTAAAAAAATCTGTTGACTGGCCTCCCAGACCACTGGAGGTAGTCCTGTATGCCAGCTACTCCACAGCCTAAATAATACTGTCACTTAGATTTTTTAAATTTTAATCAGTTGGACTTGCAGTGGTTTTGCTCTATATCATCTGCACTTAGTCTTGCTTCTGCAGTGTGGTACTGCTGTTTATCACTGACTGAGATTATGCTGCAGCTGGACCTCTCATTGAGCAGCTCCAAGAAGATGGCTGTTGTTCAAGGGCTGGTCCAAGCAGATGTACACCAAGAGTTCTCCATCCTGAAAACGCCCATCTGGTGCTTTTATCTTTTCTGACTGGACGTTTCTGTGGCCCCGTAAATGTAGGTACACCTGTCTTGTCTTAATTGCCTGCACCATCAGGCCACAATCTACTGTGGTTTTCAGTGCTTCTAACTGGGCGATTTTTACCCTACCATTTGCATTAGTGTCCAAGGACACAGGCTGACAGTCCTGGGCTAGCCTGCTTGTGAGCTGCTCCCTGCATGGTTTTAGCTGTGGTTCAGTCATGTCTCTCAACAGGCTCGCTGGTCGACTGGAATCATCTGTCCTGCAAATGGACTCACCTTTAATTAGAAAATATTTAATGTCTGTGAAATCACATGTGGGTGCCAGAGTTTGCAGAGTTCTGTTGCCTTGCTGGCTTTAGGCATACATTTTTAAACAGTCTCTTGAACTTCAGGATAACAGTACCCATTGAACTGTGCTAGCAGATGTTCCACAGGTTAATTCTGGTGCACACCCTACCCTCTTCCCCCCCATTCATACTTTTCCCCCAGTGAAAGACTAAAAAAAGGTTTTCAATTCATTTTATCATCTTTATCCCTTATGACCAGCTGTATGTTCAGACTCTAATTTTGTTTTCACTATCTCTGTGCAAATGCTAATGTGATTTGGGTTTTTTTCCCTATTTCTTATTTTATCCTGTTGTCCGGTATCCTGAACTCGTTTGATCTGTGTCAAGTATTAACTTGTTTTTCTATTAATCATATGCTCTTCCTGGCTGTAGCTTTTGCTGTCCGACGGGTGCCACCAAGTTTTGTGTGCTGGGTAGCACTGAGGCAGCAGCTCTGACTGCAAACTGCAGTCCCCTTCTGATGAGAGGACTCCACAGGAATGCTGTGACAACAGCTGGTGCATATAGGCCTCTTGATGTACCCTTGAAATCTCTGTGTCCATCCTGTGTTACAGGAACCTAACATGATCCAGACTTGGAAGAAGCTATGCCTAAGGGCAGGACTCTGAGCTGATTCTTTACAAATAAAACCTTTTAACGTTTTTTTGACTTTGTAGGAAACAGGAAAGTATCACCATAATGCAGCTCATGGGGTTGTGGGGGTGACTAAGCCTTCCCACTGAGATTTAACAGGAGCGGCCCTAGAAGAGATGTAGCCCAAGGCAAGATGGCCACAGGTCTGCTGTTACCTGTGTCATTCCTGTAAGTTACTCCTATACGTTGCAGCATAAGGAAAGGATACCCATGCTTTGTAGAGCCTAAAACTTCCAAATCCAAGAAGCACTTTGTGGACAAAGCTTATTGAGTTGTGCAGAGAAGACTATTAATGAAATAGAACAGCTTCATGAGAAGCAACATTTAGTGCTTTTTCTGCAAAGGGGGATCAGTCTTTCATGAAAGACTTTGTGTTCCCCTGATTTATTTATTTATTTATTTTTCCATTGAATGAGCATGATTGTTTGAAAAGGGTGGTAGGGAAGGTCACCAGGGAAAAGCCCCCTCCTCTACGCACTCATCAATTCTTATAACATTAAAAAAATTAATTTAAATTGCCACTTTCCTCAAAATGAAGTGTAAAGCTTTCATAGTTCTGTTGTTTAATTTCCCAACTGGATATGAAATTAAGGAAATTGTAATTGTTTGACCTCTCGCATCAGGGAGTCTAGGTATTTTTTCTTTTGTTTCACAGGAGTACATCTATATGAGAATAATGGCTTCCCTAGAGGCTCCAGTTCTTGTAAAATACCATCTAATGAATTCAAATATATCTCTTCTTGTTGGTGCTTTTGCACACTATGACTTGCCTTGGGTTTGAGGTCGGGGTGGGTCTTTTTGAATTGTCTGAAGGCTCTAAGCACACTTCCTCCTTATGAACTTCCAGAAGTCTGTCCATTGATTAGATCCTTTGGATTGGGTTGGTTGTCTTTCTTAAACAGTCCATTATTTTTTTTTTCTCAAGAAGCATTGCTAATGTGCCTTCCATAAGCTTGCAGCTTTTTGAGCTCTGATCCAGGAACCCTTCCAAATTCAGAAAAAAAATACAAAGAAGCAGGACTTTTTTCCCCCCACCCTTTCTTTGTGTCCTTTGTTACTGAAGAGGGCTGCAAATATTTAAAGTCATTTAAAACCAGACAAAAAAATGTCTCTTTTGGTGATTTCTCCAAAACATCAGTTGGTTATTGTTGGCAAGGGGATCGCACTGGAAAGGACTAGCTGTTCTGCGTGGTTTTGAGCTCAGAATACTGCAGGGCTTGTCCCTGGTGGCTGGGTGGAGCTCTCTGGGTACCTGCCCAAGAGCCATGGGACGTCCATAGGGCATATGAACCTCTCCTGGGGGCAAGATAGGTTGGCACTGAAGAACAAAGCTACTCTCCAGTGAAGGGTAAAAAATATATACTGAATAACACCGAGAAAGTAGCAAACATTGGTCGAGATCTCTGTGATATGTGATTGAGTGTATACAGGTTTTTTCTGGGGATCTAATATGCTGTCTTCTAGAGAATAACTAGACTTGTCAGTATGAATGCTTTCATTTTGAGGGCTCTTGCAGAGGAATTTTTGTCCCAAAGGCAACACTTAGAGAGGTTTCCCATGTGATAGGAATGGAGACTGAGCTGACTTACCACCAGAGTAAGGGTATTTTACTCTTGATGATGAGCAAACCTCAGCCTCACTGATACATTTAGCTTGCAGTGATTGTAAGGATGAGTTCATCTGGATCTGTGATCTCTTGCTTAGCCCGTATTTCCCAAATGGGCCACACAAGTAGCCTTACCTACACCCACAGCAGCTGGTAAAACAGCTCCCCTTGCGCAATGGGAAGAAGTTGGCAGGAGAGGACTGTTGGGAATTTGTGGTAGAGAGGTGACTTTGTCAAGCCACGGAAGAGTTGGTGAGCAGAAGTTGGGACCTGTGCTGATACATTTTGGGTGCCAGAAGCTCTGGCTTACATAGCATATATGACTGGGGGTTTAATATGTAAAAAATCCTTGTATTTGCTCCCCTTTCTCCAATCTCTGTTGCTTTGCACGGAAAGCAACTTTCCAGTGTACTCCAAATGAGAAAGTGGCAGAAAGCAAAGGGTTGACCAACCTTCAAGACAATCCCCTCTGTCCCAAGCTGGCAGAGGAAGCTCAGCAAATGTCAGTGCCCGTGGGAGCGGGGAGCGGCAGGGACTGCTCTGTGCCATGCTGCCAAACTGTGTTGGTGTGCGAGTGGTGTGAGTGAAAGCTTTGCCTGTGGCTGACAGGCAGCTGTGAGCAGGCAGCAGCAGCCAGCTCACTGACAGCACGGCTCTGGCACAGCGAAGAATTGAGCCCTTTGTATTTAACCATCCAGACCTAATATATGGACATGCTCGTCATCAGATACAGTTGACACATGTTTAAAGGGTGTATCTTGCCGCTTTGAACAAGTGGGAATGTGTTCTTGGACTGCTTTACTCTCTGCATTTCTACAGAGTTTCCCACTGTCCATTTTCCATAGTTACTTACAGCAATTAACTGGAATCCAGGGCTGCAGCGGCTGCACGCACAGTCTCTCAAACCACACCTGTGGCTTTTTTGTGTCACATATAATTCATTATTGAGTGATGCTTCCTGCCTTGTCATCTTTACTCCTAGATGAATGAATGGTGTAGCTAAATCAGCTTAGCACTGAACTAAAGCAGTGGTTCATGTGGCTCTCACACAAGTCATGCAGAAACTTATTTGTGTTGGTTCGGCTGGGTGTTCACTGGAGGCTCCAGCTCTTTTGATATCCGATCCACTCACAGCTTGCGTGTCCTGCCTCAGCTTTATTTTCCCTTCCAGAGGCGTAGATACTGCATGATTCACTGTGTCTTTGCAGGGGCTCCAACAGGCAAAGATTTTTTGAGCTGAAGCCTCACCAGCTGTAATTAACCTGTAGAGTAAAGGAAATGGTTTTGTGACAGCTAAATGAAGACCAAATAATGTGATGTGATGAAAGGTACGCTCAGCAGTCTGATTCAAGGTCTGAAGTTTATATGCCTTTAGCTTTATGGTGAGCTGAAAAACACTTGGAACAAGAATTACCTCAAGTCCTAGTTAGTAGCAGACAAAAGTAGGCAGAGGAAAACCCACATCTAATTATATATTAATATGCGGAAAACTGCGCAGAGATTAAAAAAATTACACCCTGTTATTCAGTGTATTTCAAAACATTCAGGAAGCTTACATATAAACTATGTACAAGTGCTGTACACAACGAGGCACATGCTTTATGCATTAGATCTGTGAGATCAGGGTACCTTCCAGTGAACAGTCTTTTTTTGGGCTTCAGCTATGCTGGGATAGAAAACGTGATAACCTTTAAAAAAAGTATTGCAAACTTTTGTAAGTTAGACTGGATTGTTTGGTGGTTTGGTTGGTTGAGGTTTTTTTTTCCCCGTGGTTATCCTTGTTTTTTTCATTTGTTTGGGGTTTTTGTTGGTGGGTTTTTGTTTGTTTGTTTTTAATTTTTGTTTATTTGTTTGTTTTTTGTATGGATTGTTTTGCAGGAGGAAAGAGATTGCTGATCATCTTGTTTTGAAAGTTAAATATTTCTCCAGTCAAATGTTTGGGATTTTATTTTGTTTTGTTTTTAAAGAAGGAAGTAATAATTTGACTTCATGTTTCAGCTTGTTCAACATCAGCTGCGCCTTTGATGCAGGTTCTCTCACATTACTTACTGCATAGCTGAGACTGTTTTTAACATAAAGACACAGTGGTGAACTGGGCAACTTCCCTGTAGTTTGGTGACAATGGCCTTTGGAATAGACACTCTGAAACTGTCATTGAACACTTGAAGAAGCAGCAGCACTGAGTCCTTACCTAACTGGGTGATTATCCAGATTGTTGAGATTTCTCAACTCCACCTGCATAGGATCACAGAATCCTAGAAATTTCAGAGGGCAGAGACCTGTAGGTGGTTCCATTCCAGCCTCCGTCCCCAGTGGGGATTGTTACCAATGGTCAGTTTGGCTGTGGCTCGTCTAGTGGAGTCTTGAAAACCGGCAAAGATGGAGGTACCACAGCCTCCTGAGGTGGCCTGTTCCATCACTTTATGCAACTCCTAGAGAAAAATCTTTCCTGAGTGTCCAACCTGAACTTTGTAAGCTGTATTATACCATCTGCCACTACCAGGAAAGGTTTGGCTCCATCATAGTTACAACTGCAGGGTGTCATGCTAGATGACATATGCATTCTTATTTTCACCTTTAACCTAAGCCTTTGATTAACAAAACAGTAGTTAAACTGTCTGTATTTAAGGTAAAACCTGATCAGGGTGATAAAAATTTAATGAAATCTTGATTTCACTGTGACTCTGTAGTACCTATACATTTTGTAGCATGGTAAGACTGTGACAGTACTTTTATGATGAATTTTATTGTTGCCATCCTCACTATCTCTGTACTTAATATTAACATGGCATTTCAGGTTGCTCTCCCTATTTTTGACAACAGAAAGCAACGTATTTTATAACTGGGCAGAACTATATACTGGTAGAGAATGACTTGGATTCTACTATGACTTCAGCATTATCAACAAAATGATCAAGAACTGTGAAGTTACATTATAATTATTATATTAGCCAGACACAATATAACTTGATTTTGAAATTGACAGAAAATGTGCCCTGGGAATTTGGAGGGAAAAATATTTGTCTCATTTGGAAGCTGAATAAGGCCCAACAGATGTATTTCAAAAATATATATGTAGTTCAGTGACATTATGTTCAGCAAGTATTTTCTAATTAGTCCAAGTTTTAAGGCCATAGCACTTAATTTTCTTGGTTTATTTTCTTGTAATAAACTCAGGATTCTGCATTTTTAAAAAATATAATTTGCACCCTACAGACCTGTAGCAGTACTTCTTCCTTTTGTGGCTGAGATGCGACTTACTCATTCAAATAAGCAGGTTGTAGATAACTTGGATCTTGAGAAATTAATGATGGAGGAGAAGTTCTGTTTTCAATCCTTTGGTTAAGATGTAGGGCAGTTCTTTCAAAAACGCATAGTGAATCAGCTGCTGGACTTCCTAGGGACACTCCTGAACACCTCGTATGTGCAGAGGTGGGCTGGGTGCCTAACTCCTCCTGGATGCATTTCTTTAAAACATCTAGTCATGGACAGCCAATATCCTCCACATGTGAATGACGGTGGTATCTGAGTTACACTTTGCTTCTGTAAGAGAAGATAGCCAAAGCCGTTTCTCAAAGTCACTTGGAGGAGGGAGTTACACCTCTTTGAAACAAATCTTTGTACCAATAGTGACTTAGAGCTTCAAAAGGACTTTGTCTTCCAGATCTTTATTGTTCTTCCTTAAGAAAAGCCCATCTTGGTCCTGCTCAGGTTTTTAGAGGTTCTCCAGGATGACTTCAGGGAGATGTTTAAAGCAAAGATCACAGTAATGTGGAGAACAATGCTGTCTCTCTTACCACAGTTTGTGTAAGCACTGTGGTATGAAGCTGTAGATCTTCCAGCAGCCTGTGATTTCTTTGTATTTGTGCTGGTGTCTGATGCCAGTCAACTGCTTTGTGAACAAACAGCACCCAGTGCAGCAGTATAGTCCTATAAATTTGGTTTCTTGCCTTCCTGTCTCTTTTCCCACCCCAGTTTCTACCACACTTTCTCTTGTAGGTGGCATTACGGTATCAGGCTGCTTTTCATTTGCATCACTTTTCCCTGCTGTGACTGAATCTGTTGCAATTAAATTTTAATTGAGATGCACAGTGCTTAAATAGACACAAGACAGCTACAGCTATTGCTAATTAATTTTCTTCCAAAACGACAACATTTAATAATTATATTCCATGTCACTTACATTATTTATACAAGTTTAACTCAGGGAGTTTTTTTTAAAGACACGTCAACTGTGAAAGTGCTTTATGCTGTTAATCTCCTCTAAGGCAATTGTGATTAACTTGAAGTGAAACAGTTTGTGGTGCATTTGGTAAAATAACATGTAGCTCTGCAAGAAAGATTGAGATGTTTCTGTGGAAAGCCAGCAGTGTTTCTGGTTACACCATTCAAATTTAGAGAAGCCCTGAAGATAATAATGTGTGCTTCTCTATAATCTGAAAATCTCTAAGTGCTTTCTACCTACAAATGAACAAGCTCATGTCTTATGGGGGTTCCAACCCAGTTTCTCACTTCATCTTGCATAGCACAAAGATAATCTGCTGCCCCAACTCTACTACCTCGTTCTAATACAAGGCAAAGAAAATGACCTTTTTGTACTTTAGTCTGAAGAATCCATCAGTAGTTGCTGTCAGAGTGTTGGATGAGCAGGACCATTTATCTGTTCGGTGTGACAGTCGTTAGGCAGCTCTGTGACAATTTGGGGAGTCTGTCTGTTGGAGAAGACATAATTGCTGCATCATGGCATAATTTGGTGTTTGCAGAGAGGTGCACCATCAACCTCTGAACTTGTTCACCAAACAGGTAGAAATTTCTTGGGAGAGCTGCGTGTAGAATTTTTCTAACCTCTCCTGTGGGGATGTACAATGGTGATGCTTCCTCCACAGAACAAAGGAGCCAGCCGTGTAAGGTGAGATGGATCAGCCTCGGGGATTTACTGGCAGAACAGGGAGCTTGAGGACTGAAGAATCAAAGGGCATTTTTTTTTTCCTCAGCAAGGGTCCTGCCTAAGGTGAAAGTTAAAGCTAGAAGCTACAGCAGAGGGATTTCGTGGGTCAGAGAAATAAATGTGGGAGAGAAGGACAGGTAAGACTTTTTGATCCCTCCAGAGACCTAGGACCAATGAAAGTCAAAACTAGATGAGAAAAGTGACTGCAAATACCTGGTTGTGCCTATTTCCTCTGCTAGCTTAGAGTAGCTCTTCAGAAACCTCTGTACCTTTCTGGTTGTCGCTATCCTGTATCAGTGCAAAGTTAAGCTGCTGCAAAGTGTGTTTGCATTTATTAAGGGTGCTGGGGACTAGTACTGATATTGTAGAGCAGAACTAGTTGGATGATGCAGCCGCCTTCCAGGAAGGCACAACTGAGAATTTTTCTGAAGATAGCATAAAAAGCAGTTGTGCTGTGTGCTGATGTGATCAGAGGAGGTTAAAATTTTGTGGATCTGGAAGACTGATTGACAGGACAATTCGAGTGTCTCAGCAAAAGGAGATTTGATTAAATGTGTTAAATGGGCATAGAGTGAAACACTTTTGTTAGATATATGGGACGATCATATGCTACTCGCCTCATAAATATTTCACTGTCTTCTTGAAGCTACCTATTTTGGCTCTTTCTATAGAGAATATTGGGGGGGGGGGGGGG
>WBNM01030664.1:476412-504646 GCA_013399055.1 Ramphastos sulfuratus
CATCCAGAACCATTTCACTGAGTATTAACATAGATTTGAATGAAGGGCTCTCTGCCCATCTCTCAATCCTCGTGTACTATCATGAAAGCAAAAACTGCATTTGAAAAACCTAAACATTTTCATTGTTATCTCAGTTTGTTTTCCCCTGAGTTTTGACAACAGTAAAACAGACTGGGCACTAACTGGTTCTGTTTTGGTGTCTGTGTGGGGTTTTTTGTGCATTGCTGCACAGTGGCAGGGTTAGCTTCTTCAGGAAACTGCATCTTGGGCTTTTTAGAAGTAATAGAAACTTCCCGTGCCTTTAGTTTACTACTTCTGTCTGTAGGTTGTAGCTTATTCTACTCTCCTCCTAAGCAGGTACTGCATATCTGTATACAGATTTTGTGTTTATCAGTAATACAGTCACAATTCCTGGCGAAGACACGGTATCTTGGTAGCACAGTGGGGTGATGCAGTGGTGTGTTGCAGCTGCCTTTCTTGCCAGTGAGCTTGTCCTGGGAGCTGAGGACTGCTCCATTGCACCTGATGAGACAGGAATAATTTATTCCTCTAGTAAATAGACCTCTTCCTCTGTGTTTTCCCCGAAGTTATTTACACATGATGTTGTTTGCTTTGAGGTCTTGCAAGCACTGTAATTTGCACGTGGTGCTGGAGTTACCGACTGTTTGTTTCTTTCATTGCTGATTCTCGTGGTCCTGAAATATGCCTTTAGCTGCCAGTGCAGTTGTGTAGCTGCAGGGGCCGTAACCCAAAAGGCCACAGATTGGTAAACTCTGGATAAGTTTTCTCCAAGACTGGTGGTATGAGTGGTTGTGTCCAGGTTCCAACCAAAAGGCAAGGCAGAGGCCATGTGGTTTTGGGTCTGGTTTGTATCATCGCGCTGGCCAGCAACAGGGAAGGCTTAAGCATTAACGAATGTTCACAGCTACCAGTCCTCTGCTCTAAAAATCTCAGTGGGGTGCAGTGATGAAAAGCAACCCTGTGCGTGCTTCAGGTCTCTTTCTCTGAAGGCATTTGCCTGGATATATTCACATAAACAAAGGCTGATCTTTGGTTACAAGAGTGCTAAGGGAAGGCATTTGATGTTTTCTTGATATGCCACTGATGATTTGGGAATTGCCAACAATTTTTGTTTCCAAAACGTTTTTTGTTTTTTTTTTTTTTTTCTAATAAACTTTTTTTGTAAGTTAGCAGTACATCTTTGAAAATTTGAGTTTGTAGTGGAGGTACTGGCTCCAAAATAGAAAGTGTGTTGATCTCCCTCACTTGTAATACATGAAAGGCTGAGAAAAGTCCAAGAGGACAAAGTGGTACCAAATGTTGGGTGGCTGTAGACATGGTTTAAAAACAAAAAACTCTGTCAGCATCTATAGATGGTGATATGTCCCCCATCTCTGTGCCTTCAGTTTGCTGAGGCAGGTCCAAAGAAGGGCAACAAAACTGTCTTTGTGACAGGTAAGGTGTCTGGAGAGCAGGTCTTATGAGGGGCAGCTGAGGAAACTAGTGTTGTTTAGTCTGGAGAAAAGGAAGCTAAGGGGAGACCTCCTTGGTCTCTACAATTACCTGAAAGGAGGTTGTAACAAGGTAGGAGTCAATCTCTTCTCCCAAGTAACAAGTGATGGGGTGAGAAGAAAGTTGCACCAGGAGCTTTAGGTTGGACAGTAGAAGAAACTTCTTCACTGAAGTTTTATCAGACACTTGGAATAGTCTCTGAATCACCACCCCTGGAGAAGTTTAAATGATGCGTAGATGCGATGCTAACGGACATGGTTTAGCACCAGATACAGTAGAATTAGGCAATGCCTGGACTCAACCTTACAGATCTTTTCCAACTAAAAGAACTTCATTCTATGATTCTGTGAAAGTTTGTGCTCAGATGACTGTAGAGATGGGAGAGAATGTTATGTTCAATTTGTTCAGTAGAGGAAAAAAACCTAACTCACTTTTCGATCAAGTGCTAGGTTATGACAGCAGTTAGGATGAATACTTCCAGAGGTGTGTCAGTATTTCTAGTGTATAATTTTGAATGTCAAGGTGCCCTGGCACTGTGTAGAGAGTAAGATTATATAAGAAATACGCTCTTTCTTCTAGTAAGGGACCAGTGAGTTATGATAAATGAGTTGTTATCTTAGCTGAGGAAAATTACAGTGCAGAGATGGTTAACTGAGGATCCTGGTATTTCTCTTAAAATCAGCAATGGATTTAAATCATATAATTATAGAATTGTCAGAGTTGGAAGGGACCTCAAGGATTATCTAGTTCCAACGCCCCTACCATAGGCAGGGATGCTTTTAGAATCATAGAATGATAAGGTTGGAAGGAGACCTCAAGGATCATCTAGTTCCAACCCCCTGCCATAGGCAGGGACACCTCCCACTAGCACAGGTTACTCAAGGCCTCGTCCAACCTGGAGGTGTTCAAGGCCAGGGAGGGAGCATCCACAACCTCCCTGGGCAACCTGTTCCAGTGTTTTCACTGGGTCAGATTGCCCAGAGCAACATCCAGCCTGGCCTTAAAAAATTCCAGGGATGGGGCTTCCACAGGTTTGGCAACCAGTTCCAGTGTCTCACTACCCTTGTGGTGAAGAACTTCTTCCTAACGTCTAATCTAAATCTCCCCTCTAGCTTGGATCCTTCCCTCCTAGTCCTATCACTACCCAGCATCCTAAAATGTTCCTCACCAGCTTTCCTGTAGGCCTCCTTCAGATACTGGAATGCCACCATAAGGTATCCTTGGAGCCTTCTCTTCTCCAAACTGAACAACCCCAACTCTCTTAGCCTGTCTTCATAGAAGAGGTGCTTCAGCCCTCTGATCATCCTTGTGGCCCTTCTCTGGACATGTTCCAGCATGTCCATATCTTTCTTGTTACAGGGGCTCCAGAACTGGACACAGTACTCTAGGTGGGATCTAACAAGAGCAGTGGAGAGGGAAAGAATCACCTCTCTTGACCTGCTGGCCACATTTCTCTTGATGCAACCCAGGATACAATTGGCTTTGTGGGCTGCCAATCCTGTACACTGGTGGCTCATGTTGAGCTACTCATCTACCAGCACGCCTAAGTCTTTTTCTTCAGGACTGCTCTCAAGCCAGTCACTGCCCAGCCTAAATCGGTGTGGGGGACTGCCCCAACCCAGGTACAGGACCCTGCACTTGGTCTTGTTGAACCTCATGAGGTTGGCTTGTGCCCACCTCTCCAGCCTGTCAAGGTCCCTCTGGATGGATCTCTTCCTTCCAGCATGTCAGCTGCACCACACAGCTTGGTGTAGTTGGCGAACTTGCTGAGGGTGCACTCAATGCCTCTGTCCATGTCACTGACAAAGATGTTAAATAAGACTGGTCCCAGTACTGATCCTTAAGGGACTCCACTTGTCACGGGCCTCCACTTGTACATGGGTCCATTGACAGCCACTCTTTGGGTGTGGCCATCAAGCCAGTTCTTTATCCACCAAGTGGTCCATCCATCAAACCCATATTTTACCAGCTTGGAGATCAGGACAGTGTCAGAGACTTTGCTCAGGTCCAGAGAAATGATGCTGCCTGCTCTCCCCTTGTCTGTTGATGTTGCGACCTTGCCATAGAAGGCCAACAGGATTGTCAGACATGATTTGCCCATGGTGAAGTTGTGTTGATTGTACCAAATCACCTCTTTGTTATTCTTCTGCCTCAGTGGTGCCTGGAGGAGGACCTGGTTCATGATCTTACTGGGCACAGAAGTGAG
Source organism: Ramphastos sulfuratus (assembly GCA_013399055.1). Taxonomy (NCBI): domain Eukaryota; kingdom Metazoa; phylum Chordata; class Aves; order Piciformes; family Ramphastidae; genus Ramphastos; species Ramphastos sulfuratus. The sequence continues at coordinate 480,131 of WBNM01030664.1, forward strand.
ACTGACTGGTCCCTGGATTATCCCTCTTTCCCTTTTTGAAAATGGGATTATGTTTCCCCTTTTCCAGTCAAAGAGGACTTCACTGAACTGCCATGATCTTAGGAATATAACATAGGGCAGTTTAGTAACCTTATTCGCCAGTTCCCTCAGTACCCCTGAGTGTATCCTGTCAGGTCCCAACTCTCAAGTTCTTCAGATGGTCACAAACCTGACCTTCACTTACAATGGGCAGTTACTTCTTCCAGCCCCTGGCATTATCTTCTGTGATTTTGGGAGTGTGGCTGAAGCCCTTGGCTTATGACTGAATATGATCTCTGGTTACTGATTTTGTGAGGGGAACTAATCCTCATCTTGAAGACCTGTAATAGAACAGAAAGCAATCCAAGTCAGTAGTTTTATTGGTTAAAGCTAGTTATGAATGAGACTGGAAGTGGATGTATATCTCTGGTCTGTATGACCAAACCAACTCAAGGAACACATATTTTGACCTTGAGTGAAAAAAGTGCTTGTGATTTTGCTGAAGTGTCCCTGAAGCCAGTGAGATTGAAAGCATAGTATGGTAGGCTTTGTAGGGCTTTGAAAGAGGAGACCACATTTGAGGCAAAACAAAAGAACATGCTATCAAAGGATGTAAAGCAAAGTTACATGAAGAAAGTGACAAGCTAGGAAAATGCTCTTTGCTCCCATATTGTGAGTGGCTGTGGAATCAGCTTCATACTTATTACAGCCAACGTATAGGAACTTGCTGTAAATAAAAAGGAATGGCTTAGAGATGGATGTTTTGAGTTCAGATGTGTAGGTGAGTGGCAGCAAGTTCAAGGAAGCTCTAGACCTTCAGATGTTGCGCAAAAGGAGGAAGCAGAAGTGGTGGCCTAGTAGCAAAATCTTATAGTGACGCTGGAGGAATCTAAGGACTTGAGTACCAACCAAAATGCTGTAGACCTCTACAGCATTTGGCATCCTTTACCACCTTCTAACAGTGGCCAGACTACTGTGAGATATTTGAGAGGTAGACTGAGGTTTCTATGTGGTTGAAGTGAAGCAGGGCTGAACTAGGTCAGTCAGTGAGTAAAATGTAGGAAAGATTTAGAGAAATCCCAGAGACCGTTGCCTCGGGTACAAAGGATTAGATAGCTTTGAATGAGGAGGAAGATGGAATGAAAGTTACAAGCTGTATGTGAGATTTTGATTTTAGGGAGAGGCAGACCAAATTTGTGAGGAAAAAGAGCAGAAATAAAGAGAGAAAGGGCAAGGAAAGAAGCTGTGGTATGGCTTAGAAAGATGGTTGTGAAGGAGTGAGGTGGTTAGTGAAGAGCAGAAGAAACTTTAGGATCAGGGAGGGAGTTGTAGAGGGGAGGCAAAAGGCTTACCTTGTTTTGACCGTTTCCTCTAGGAAGAACTCAGCAAGCTTGCATGAAAAAGATACAAATTTAGAAAATAATTATATGCATTAATATACAACAGAAATAATGTACAAAAACTACAAGGTAAATAGTAATTCCTACTAGCAGCAGTAAAATGGTGCATTATATACATGCATGCTTACATGTGTGCTCTATAAAAAGTTTCTGTCCTGAAGATTTTATATTTATTCTTTGCATTTTGTCTTAAATTTGTATCAAGGAACAAAAGCAAACAAGGATGAAGTATTTACAGGGTCTTCCCAGGCACTCTTTAATGATTCGAGTCAGGTTTTTTGCATGTGTTGCCTGGTGGCTCCATTACTTAACTGTGCCCCAAAGTCTGATACAGCTTCTAAATAGCTGTGGGGACCCAAGAAGAGTGAATGCAGCTTCCATTGCTTAGCCTCTGGCCTGCTCACCACCAAAAATAGATACTTTGCATCACTTGCTTCAATTGCCTAGTTGCACACACACAACATGGTTCCTAAACCCTTCCTCTGAGCCATAGCAACCTACCGACATTTGTTAGAAGTTTACTGCTAGCCTGGCTTTTGTTCCAGTAAGCTTTGTGAACATGAGATGTGCCGGCTTGGCAGCTGCTCTTGTTTTGTATGTGAAACAGATACTGCTGGGTAGTGGAAAATCAGACCTCCTATTTCTAGTCTTCTCTATGCTATGGAGGCACCAATGCTGAGGTTGAGAAGGAAGTTTTTCCTTTTATAAAAAGAGAATGAAATAAATGACAGTGTTGTGGTATGGTTTGCTTTGGATTTTTTGTTTATTTGTTGGTATGGGGATTTTTGTTGTTTTGGGTTTTTTTGGTGGTGGTAGTGGTGTTTATTTTGGGTTTTTTTGGTTTTTGTTTTTTTTTGCTGACAGCTACCTACCAGACCAAGAAGCCAAGTTAGTTCTTGTAGGCTACTAAGTAGAAACTGCATGTTATTCTGTTGGTGAATGGTTTTATATCTGTCTCAGTCATCAACATACTTGTAGCACAGTAGACATAACTGCGTAGTAAAGGAATGTATTGTCGGCAGCATTGCCATTGGCAGGACATAAACCCTTGGAGTTTATCAGTGTTCTGGGAGATGTTTTATTACTTGAGTCTTACTAAGTCCTTATCACAAAAGAAAAAAACAAAGTAGAAGGTAGGAGTTGGTTTTGCTTGTAAGTAGAGACAAGCATAGTAAGATTCGATCAGATACAGATACAGATCGATACAGGTATTTTTATCTATGATGGAAAATCAGCCATTTATAATACACTAATACATAGAAGATAAAGCTGCTGATCTAGTCAAACTTTATAACACTATCAGGGGACTTTTCCTGCACTCAAACCCACCCATATCCAGTGACAAGTCTCAGACTACAACAGATCTTCTTGAAAAATACCTGAACAAAATGTCAAGTCTGCTTTGTTAGAGAGTCCATCAGCAGCCTGAATCCAGTGCTCTTCTCTATTGGAACTGGGAGCCTTTTTTGTGATCTGAATTTCTCTAGTTTAACTTCTAGCTCTTAGTCTTTGTGTGTAGTTGGTTTAGTCATAGATTCTTGTGATGTCCCTTACCTCCGGGTCAAAAAGCACATGTTACCGATTTTTTTGTTGATTGTATATGTATTAATATTAGTGGTCAAGTCATCTTGCAAGCACCTCTCTTTTGAGTTTCCTTTCATTTTTCTCATGGATAATACTGGAATCCATCCAGAGGGACCTGGACAGGGTGGAGAGGTGAGCCCAGGCCAACCTCATGACATTGAACAAGGCCAAGTGTAAGGTCCTGCACCTGGGTAGACACAATCCCAAGCACAAATACAGGCTGGGTGGGGAATGGCTGAGAGCAGCCCTGAGGAAAAGGACCTGGGGGTCTGGGTTGATGAAAAGCTCAACATGAGCCTGNGTCCCTGCCTATGGCAGGGGGTTGGAACTAAATGATCCTTGAGGTCCCTTCCAAACTTACTATTCTATGATTCTAATCTTTGCAATTTTCATCTTTCTGGTTGAATTGTGGACACCAGAGCTGGACATAGTGATCTCATAACAGTCAATTCAGGGTTACACAGAGAGACATAACTTGGTCTACATAGACAAACAAGTTTTCCTTTAGTTGTTTGGATGCAATCTCTGTGGAGCTTGTCAGTCACTGTTTGCCCATCTTCAGCTTGAAGTCATCTCCAGTCAGTGTTTCTCAAAACCGTCTTTATTGTAATCAATAGTTTTCCAGGTGTGTGGCCTTGTATGTGCTTGCTTTAAAATATATAATCTTCGTATCTAGGCTATTTAGGGATAGAGAGCAGGTCACTGCTACAAAGCAGCCATCTTTATTTACCCTGTCTGTAGTAATTTGTCACTAACAAACTTTATGGCTCCGTATTTATTTCCAGTCATTGGTACACAACATGACTGTAGCAGCAATCATATTAATATTTCCACTAGATTCAGTAATACTGGTTAGGACTAATTTGTGTATTAAATGAGCTATTCCACTTCTTGTTTATTAGTCAGGTTTGCAGCGTTAAGAGTCTACACAATTAAGGAATCTCTTCTGTTTCAGTCCCTTGGTACCTTGATTAATTTTAATCTTGACGTCTTGATTTCTGGCTAAATGAGTGCTCATTTTCACCCTTGTCTTTTGTCATTAGCTTAATACCCTCCTGAATACTTTAGCCTGTCTCCTGAAAGACTTATTCCCTTCCATTGAAATGACAGCCAGACACATTGTACAGTTTCTTTTATCTGTAGAAGATGAACCTGCACTGCTCAAAAGTGAGGGGTCTGCCTTTCACTGCTTACTTAACTGTTAATTTTTGGAATCATATATAGCCCTCTGACTTGAGTTGCAGCTCGCAGAAAGGGGAACTGTTTTGTAGAGTTCCTTGAAAGGACTCTTGGTTGTTCTTGAGTCTTTCTTCATTAGTGTGCTTCTGTCTTTGCAGGCCAGGCTGCATTGTGGTTCATGTGTACATCCCATATAGCTCTGTCCTTTCCTACTTGATCGACTGTCAGATATTTCAACAGCTTTGGAGTCTGCAAATGCTCCATTAAATTTTGAGCATGAGGCTGGAGTTGACCTCCATAGGTTTCTTCAACCCTAAATACTCTATGATCCTGTCAGAAACTCTTCTCTCATTCCCATCTGGGTGAATTTTAATCCATTTTCCCATTTATGAACTGCCAACCGTTTTATGTGGTCTGCATCCTGCCTTCAGCTGGCAACTGTAGTCTTATAAAGACAATATGTGTTTCTACCCAGTGTGGAATAACAGCTTGTGTGGTGTATGTGTTCAGCAGAGGAAAACAAGCCAATTGAAGTGTTGCTTTTTTGTTTTTAATTACATTCTTGTTTCCTTCCCAGGCTTCTCTCTTCTACATACTTACATGTGTGCCTCCAGAGGGAGGATTCAATAGGCCAATGAAGTGAACTGGTATGTTTAAAAATAAACCAAAAATTTGTAATGAAACATGTTCTTAAAGGACTCAGTTGCTATAGGGACTTTTGCAAGGATGCAGTCCTCCATCTTTTGTTACTTGAAATAAAGGTTTTCCTTCCTTGAGCCAAATGGGAGTTGTCTTTATGCAAGCTTTGGAGCTAGAATCACAGAATATATCTGGTTGAAGAGACCTCAAAGATCATCCAGTCCAAACTTCGATGGACTAGTCACTACACGACAATATTACTCATCCCACCCCTACATAAAGCAAACTCATTAAACTTCCCTATGTGTTTTGTATTTGGGGTTTGATTTGCAAGACTTGAAAGTGCCTAAACTACCATAGCATGGAAGCATAACTGTGAGAGGATCCTCCTTCAGTCACCACAAGCCAACAAAAAGTTGCCTTCTACCTTCTCTAAACCTCCCTCAAATATGATTTCAAGGCAGCTCTTTTCCTCTTAGCCACATCTCCTATGTTGACCCTCACCTGTTCTGTGAAACCTACATGAATATCTATTCAGAATCAATGCTTCTGCTCTACTCATAGTATGTGCAATTTACTATCATAGACTCATGGAATGTCAGGGGCTGGAAGGGACCTTGAAAGATCATCTGGTCCAGCACCTCTGCCAGAACAGGAGCACCTAGAGCAGATCACACTGGAACACATCCAGATGGTTCTTGAACATCTCCAGAGAGGAAGCCTCCACAACCTCCCTGGGCAGCTGGTTCCAGTGCTCTGTCACCCTCACAGGAAAAAAATTCTTCCTCAGGTTCACATGGACCTCCAATGCCTCAACTTCCACCCATTGCCCCATGTCCTGTCACTGGGCATCACTGAGAAGAGGCTGCATCCATCTCCTAGCACTCACTCCTTACATATTTATAAACATGAATGAGGCCACTCTTTAGTCTCCTTCTCCCCAAGCTAAAAAGCCCCAGTTCCTTCAGTCTCTCCTCATAAGGAAGATGTTCAACTTCCTTAATCATTTTTGTGGCTCTGCACTGGCCTCTCAAGCAGCTCCCTGTCCTTCTTGAACTGGGGGGCCCAGAACTGGACACACTACTCTAGAAGAGGCCTCACCAGGGCAGAGTAGAGGGGAAGAAGAACCTCCCTCGACCTACTAACCACACCTCACATAGTATCTTTTACTCATAAACCTGCTGTTAAGTCAAGAGGTTAATTCTTCCTCATTTGGAATTAGAGTCTAATTTTGTTGTAAACAGTTTAACTGCTGGTCCTCCACCCTGGCCTTAATACAATCTGTGTTTAGATATTACCCACTGTAGTATATCTGCCAGTCACCACAGATGTTTTATCTGACATGTTGCTTATTAACAGTTTCTGCTCTTGTTGGAGCACGAAGACTTGATGAAGGGGTTTTTTGGGGTTTGGTTTGGTTTTGTTTTGTTTTGTTTTTCTATTCTGGTGTACAAAGGTTTCCTAAAATGAAAACAACACTTTTTCATTTAATATTCAGGTAATGTTTGTCTTTTTTTTTCCTTCTGTTTTTTCTTTTATCTTTGGAAAAAAACCAGACAAGTCTGTAACAGGAAATTGAAAACCTCTGGATTTACATCAAAAAAACAAACTTAGACAACTCTTTTGCCAAAGTTCTCTCACACTTAAAACAAAACCAAACAAAGAAAAAACAAATGAAGATTCGTAGACCAGTTATAATGGTGACACATCACTTTTGAGCAATTTTTGTTTACCTAGTAGCATCCTCCCATATTTTTGCAGCATGTTAACACAGAGTCTGAATGCAAGAGTGTCTTCATTATCTTCTCTGACTTTTCACGTTGGAATTCGCATAGTGAAAATTTTCTCATGATAAGATATGTAAGATTAGATTTGTTAAAATACAAACATAACTTTGTTTTTCCTATTCCACCACAAAAGGTGGAAATCTTTTCTTTAGCCCTCACTCCTCCATCTCCTTCCTCAGTTCTTCCAAAGTAAGAAACAAAGATAATTTCTGAGAGAGAAAGGAAAGTCATGTACTGCAGCCTGCATGTCTCAGCATGGACCGGTGCCGAGTTTGTGTCTGGCTTTGAGCTTTTATGTCTACTTGTATATCTTGATGATGTATTGTAACTGTTTATAACCCAGCATATGAAAGATAATTTCTGTTCAAGGCTTTAAGGTTGGCAACTTGAAAATATACTTGAAGTGGGGAAACATTTCAAATTTATCTGATATTTTCTAAATTGATCTGATTTGTACTGAAGCAGCAACATTAAAGTGACATTAATGTTCATGAGAAGTATGAACAGGAGGCTAAACCCAAAGAACAGGTGAAGCGTGAGTTCCTTTATTCAGTATCATCTCCTTTCCAGGAACACAGCCCAAAATGTAAATGGCTTTAAAAAGGGAAAAAACATTTATGTTTCAATTCAGTAGTCTCAGTGTTGTCTGCTACCATGGAGTGTCTCTAGGATAGCCTGGCCTCTGGTTGACATTCCTGAAGGATGCATGTCTTCTGTAGGTCTTGTGCCACATCTGTCAGCTGCACCCAGGATCAGGGTTCCAGGACACTGGGTACCTGCATGCAGATACCCGCATTGCGCTCTTGCTGTCCAAGGCCTCTTAATGTCTAGCTCCTGCTAGAAGGTGTCCAAGGAGCAGATAGCTAAATACTTAAAGACCTTCCATATAGTGGTAACTTTTGATCACCACCACTAACTCCATTGACATTGTTTGATTTAAGGAGAAGGCCACTGTGGCCAGTGTAAGGAGAGACAGCACTCGTGAGTCTTTCTGAGAAGCATCTGACATGGTCTTTCATATGCTTAGCACAATGTGAAGCAGTGAGTGGATTATATCCTTGTATCTAGGAACTCCAGCTACAAAGAGCAAAAGAGTGTGCCAGAGGGCTGCATTCCTCTGAGCACTTTGCAGGGCATATTTCGTCCATCAGAGACCCTTGCATCTCTTCATTTTGCTTCCCTGCAATTCTCTGAATGCCTTCTGCCATGCCTTCCCCTGCCCCAGCAGGGCTGTGTATTTCCATCTCCCATGGTACCTGGTCTGTCTGCAGCCTCTTTCTTCCTCTTTCCCATACTACTCTTCTCTCTTGCCAGAACTTGCCATTGCCTGCCTTGTGACTGTACTTTTATTCACTTATATTCTTCAGTAAGATCTCACCTGTTCTAGTTTTCTAGTTTCTAAGGTCATCCATCTTTCCCCATGTTTCTTCTCTGCCATCTGGGCTCTTCTCCATCTTCAGGAACACTCTGCTCTTTCCACACCCAACCAAGCATTGTCGCAAACATCCCTTCTTTCCCTCATACCTCCTTCCCATCATGCATTTTTCCATATTTTGCCTCCTTTCTTTACCTCCCTGGACAGAGTTGCAACTATTGGTACCTGGAGTATCTTTGAGCCTTCTGGAGCTTGTTGGAGGTGATGTTGCGAAGTAGTCACATTACAGAGGAATGATACCAAGCACCAGACAGTCCTGGGTGCTGTTTGACCCCTCATAGCAAGGCAAGAGTGGCTTCTTCCTCATGCTTTTGGTTTGTTGTTGCCATATGGAAATGGCAGATGGTGTTGATCAGGAAGTTAATCTAGAAGCGTATCCGTTTCATGCCGTACGCAAAAGATTTTTTCATTAAACTTAGAACTCTAATTTAAAGCCAATTAACAGAGTGATTTGAAGAGACTTGTTGTTTTTGAAGTTCAAATGAGATGGTAAGTCTCTGATTTCAGCCTTTGTACATTCCAGAACCTGTATAACTATTGCAGTGTTGCCAACTCTCCTGGGATTTTTTTTGTCTTTTTTTTTTTTCTTCACTTTTTTTAAGTGATGCAACTTTTGCCACAGGCTGGAACTGTTTGGTGAAGCCCTATAGAACACCCAGTTTTCTTAGCAGTTTTAGCCCTTCATTTGGGGGTGAGTGGGCAGAACTTGTGTATTTTTTCTTTCCTCTTTTCTGGAAGTCATCACAGCTTCTCATTCCCTTCATCACTCTGTCATTGCTCTTATCTAAGCAGGATTTGGGAAGAGGTAGAAAAATGGAAGAGACCCTGAGTAGCTCTGTGCCCTCCTAACACTACTTCAGTTATCATATGGTTGTCTCTGCTTCCTTTCCTGGCTCCCCATAACAAGAACCTGGTAGGGTCCCACCACAGAAGCTTTCTCAAGCTTGAAAGGGACAGCAGGAGCCTCAAGACCGACAGCTACTGCTTTACACCTACCCCATCCCCAGTATGCAGCTCTTATTTCCATGTGTAATCAACCCAGTAGGACTGATCTAAGTGGACTATTCCTAAGAAATATTAAGATGGGAAACCTTATGTCAGAAAGCCCCCAAAAGTGATTTGTTCTGAATTTGTGCTGCAGATTTGATATTCTGGAAACACTTGATCCTTCAGCAACAGGCAGCATGTTTGGGTAGTCCCAGCATTTAGTAGTGGCATGTGTATAGGAAAAAAACCAAAACTTTTCTTCAGTAATGTGAAGGTGTCACTGATACAAAAGAAAATAGAAGGGTCAAGTTTTATTGTGGTATAGAGGCTATGACTTCACTGGGTTAACTGCTGCTACTTCCGTGTAATTGAGAACATAATTTGGCTCAAACCCTGGTAAACTGGAAAGGATCACAGCAGCCACTGTATTAAGCCAATCTTCAAAACAGTTGGCTTGCACTGAGTTTTGTAAGCAGATCATGTATTCAGAAGACTTTAGCTGTATGACACAGTCCACTGCAAAAGAAGAGGTGGTGGGAATATCTCTTTGTTTATCATAACTAAAGCAGCACGCCAGGAAAAGCTATCAAATATGGTATTGTACCTACGTGGGAGGTGATGTGGCAGGACAGATAAAGTACCTCCCTGTGGTTGTGTAAGGACAAACCCAGCGAGAACTGTGTGAAGGCTGCCTTTAATTATCCCAGCTCACATCGGTCATGTCAGGATACAGCAGCACAGGGGCTTCATCCTGGCTGTGCAGTTAACACACCTCTGTCATGTCCCCTTGTATCGTGATGGTACTTCTCTGGTGTTGTGTGTGAGGTCAGCTGAAAATGGACTTGAACAAGACATTAGTATGAAAAAGCCCAAAATATTCACAAAGGCAGAATGGCTGCTGGAAGCCTCTTTAGAAACCACCCTGCTGGGTAGCAGGAATAAAAGGAATCATTAAGCATCTGTGGTGGCTTCTGGAGGATTGGACCTGAGTATCAGTGTCACCAGAGGCACCTCTCTTCTGCCAGAGAGGCTCACTCCTGCTTTGCTGCTTCATCTTGGTGGCCACAATTGGTAACTCATATTTCAAAGAAAAGCTCGAGGGGCAGAAATCTCTCTTTTCTGCTCTGTGTAGGGAAGGAGAAGGGGGTTTCCTGATAAAAGAACAATCCCAAAGAAGGAAATAATGTATTTTCAAGAAAAGCATTTGTGAGGGATGGGGCTGATGAGTATCTGTTTATTCCCAACTTTGCTGGCAGTCACACTCAGGCTGATGCCCTCCAAAAGAGACAGGGATTTTAGGACAGCACTTTTGACCATTCCTTGAGCACTTAGTGGGAGGGATTGTTTTATTGGGAAAATTTACAGCTTCTTGTTTTCCCCCAAAGGCAAATGTGAGTTTGTTGGTTTTGATTCTGTTGGGATTTCTCTCTTTTAATATACAATGCAGCTGTTAAAATAGTTGGGGTTGTCTAGGGCAAATCATATAACACTTTCCTTGTTCAGATCTCAGATGGCTGCCTTTTTAGTGTCGCTGCAGAATTACATTATAGGGCATATGAATAGTGCTGGTATTAGTGTCAAAATCAATTACCCAACCCTCCTCCTGCAGAGAAAGCTACAAACCTTAGGAACAATCTGAGTAATCCATTCTGGGTTTCTAATTCTGAGTAATGACGGAGGGCAGAGACTTGTGCTTGAATAAGTGCACCAGGGTCTTTCTCCATGTAGTCACTCCTAAATGCATGCTCTTTACAGGAAAAAGCAGGCTCCCTGTGAAACCCTTTTTCATGCCAAATGCCTTGCTGCTAAGATTAATCTGTCATTGAATTTATAAATTTTGTGTGGCACAGAGCAGCGGGAAAAGTTTAGCATTGAGCAAGAAGCAAACTATGCATTGCTTAAAAAAAATGAGTGTTGTGCTCCTGGATGGTGTGGATTGATTGCCTCCATCAATATATCTTCTTATACTGGTAATAAAAAGACTTCCGTAGCCTTGTGCCTCCGAGGATCTCAAAGCACTTTGCAAATAGGGCAGAGTACTGCTTCCTACTTTATGGCTGTGGAAACCAGCTGCAAGAGACGTTAAGCTTTTTGCCTAGGGACACAGAGGAGAATGTAGCAAAGCCAAGATGGGAGCCTGAATCTGCAGAGCTCTAGTGATTGTGTCCTGATCACAAACTGCACCAAAGCATAGTGAGGGAGTCTGCTGGTCACTGACTCTCAGCCATCATCCATGAAACCTCAGGAGATGGTATATGAAATCAGTATTGGTGTATCTTCCTGTCTTGATCTCTCTCCTGGTCTGCAAGTGGAGAATCTGGCCAGAGTGGATGCTTGTATCCTTGTGAGCTGGGAAGGTCAGCTCTGGTTGTAGGTGTCTGTGGAAGGACAATAATTTTGGTCACTGCTGACTTTGGGAAAAGCCTCACACCTGCAAGCACCTTTATGAAACAAAAATAGTTACAGACTTAGTACTCTAAACCCTGTAAGATTAGAGTAGTTGCGTTCTTATTCTCTAATCCAGTATTTGAGAAGGATTTACCTGTTTAATACAAACATTTATTAGAAACACTCGATTATTATTTTTGTCTTAAATTTGTAATTCATCTGAAAAGAGAGCAGGCAACTACAAAGGCCAGATTTTCAAATTTGGACCTGATCTCTTGTCAGATTCTACTTGGAGAAATGACACATCTGAAAAACTAGATCCCTCCTGAGCTGTCTACAGCAGGGATTTAAGGAATCTCACTTCAGGCACCTCTCTGGAAAAAAGCACAGCTCTAACCTACATGCTTAGTAGGAGAATTCTGTTACTACTTTCTTCCTTCCTCTCGCTGGCTGCTCAGCTCTGCAGCCTCCTAAGGAAGCTGCATCACACATGAGGCTGCCCCGAGGGTCAGGGTAACCAGGGAGGGAGGTGGCTGGGAGGGGTGCAAGGGTGAGGGTCCGGTTTCAAACAAAAGTGCAAAGCCTTGAAAGGAGGGACTAAGAAGAAACAGGTGGGGGACTAATAATAATGCCTCTGAAGTTTATTTGCTTAATGAACAGAAGCTCAGGCTGTCAGACCTAGGTCAAATACTCCTCCAGTTTGAGTGTATTTATTTCATGCACGGTCTGTAACCCAACCTGATTTCTGCATTAAACTGCTGTAAAGTCCTGGCCCCGAGGAACCCATCCCATGTTTGCCATCAAGCCCAGCACATGCCAGGGCAGGACCTTAAGGGGCCACCTCAGTATTCACTGGAGCCTTGTGTCTTCAGTAAAGCCTGTAATTGCGGGTCCTGTCATTTCCAATGCAAGGTTCGCTTTCTGCAGCTGCAAATCATGACCACCGATCTATCACTTAGTTGTGCCATTAACGTGAGCTGTGCCTGAAGGCTTCAAGCAATAATCTGCTCGGGCTGCAGCACTCCACAGCTTGGTGGGCCACTGTCCTGCAGGAGCTTAGACAATGGTGACAATGCAGGAGGACCAAATCCACCACACACCAGGACAACAGGAATGGCTCTATATTTATGGGAAAGTTTTAAAGTAGCTCACCAGAGGAAGTTTGGGACAGCCTGTCTTGAACAGTGGTACAAGGTGAAGGGTCTCCAACTATCAGTGAAAGGGAGTCTGGGAGCGTGAGGCCATGTGCTGGCTGCACTGAGCCGTGGAGCTTGTCATATAGCAGGAAAAGAGAGTCTTCGTTTTTCTACTTCTGACCTGAAGTTATGACACAAAACCTGCTTGAAAACCAGTGAAACAGCAAGATGGAAAAAACAACCACAACGATCAATCACAAAAGGAGGTACTTACACCAGGGTCGTGAATGACTAAATGGTTAAAGCTGTGGATCACACATGGGACTTCCTGAAATCTTTAGGTGCTTTGAAGTTCTAGGAGAGTTCAGGAGTCAGTTAATCCTCTGGAGTGAAAAGATAGAAGTTTCAGTTGGCACAACAGCAGTAAAACTACCTGCACAACAAAGAAGTTTTCTGGTTTCTCAGGTGTTTTTTGGCTGATCCCATAAATTCCACTAAGGTAAACAGCCAGAGTATCTCAGGAGCTGAAAAATTTGCATATGAAAAATTGTAGATCTGTATTAAAATTAGAAAGGAAAGGAGGAATTAGCAGTGGGTTTTCATGAGATCAGCCTGGGGCATTTTTACAAATTTATCAATGCTAAAAAGAAGGGCAAGAAGAGCCTCCACTCCTTATTGGACCTGGATGGGAACACCGTAACTGAAGATGAGGAAATGGCTGAGGTCCTGAATACCTTCTTTGCCTCGGTTTTCAACAGTGAGGAGGGAGGAGTTCAGGACAAGTGGCCTCTTGAGCTGGGTGATGGGGTCGGGGAGCAGTGTGTTGCCCTGGAAGTCCATGAGGAATTAGTTCGGGACCTGCTGAGCCACTTGGACACCCACAAGTCCATGGGACCGGATGGGATCCATCCCAGGGTGCTGAGAGAGCTGGCAGATGAGCTGGCCAAGCTGCTCTCCATCATTTTCCACCAGTCCTGGCTCACTGGAGAGGTCCCAGACGACTGGAAACTGGCCAATGTGATCCCCATCCGCAAGAAGGGTCGGATGGAGGAACCTGGGAACTACAGGCCTGTCAGCCTGACCTCAGTGCCAGGGAAAGTGATGGAGCAGATTATCTTAGGGGCAATAACTGCGCACCTGAGGGATGGCCAAGGGCTCAGGCCCAGCCAACATGGATTTAGGAAGGGCAGATCCTGCCTCTCCAACCTGATCTCCTTCTATGATCAGGTGACCCGCCTGGTGGATGTGGGGAGGCCTGTGGATGTGGTCTACCTGGACTTCAGCAAGGCCTTTGACACTGTCCCCCACAGCAAACTGCTGGCTAAGCTGTCAGCTCGTGGCTTGGATGGCAACACTCTGTGCTGGGTTAGGAACTGGCTGGAGGGCCGAGCCCAGAGAGTGGTGGTGAATGGTGCCACATCCAGCTGGAGGCCTGTCACTAGCGGTGTCCCCCAGGGATCAGTACTGGGCCCCATCCTCTTTAACATCTTCATTGATGATCTGGATGAGGGCATTGAGACAGTCATCAGCAAGTTTGCAGATGACACCAAGCTGGGGGCAGATGTTGGTGGGTTGGAGGGCAGAAGGGCTCTGCAGCAGGACCTCGAGCGCCTGGACAGATGGGCAGAGTCCAAGGGGATGGCTTTCAACAAATCCAAGTGCTGGGGGCTGCACTTTGGCCACAACAACCCCATGCAGAGCTACAGGCTGGGGTCGGAGTGGCTGGAGAGCAGCCAAACAGAAAGGGATCTGGGGGTGCTGATTGACACCCGCCTAAACATGAGCCAGCAGTGTGCCCAGGTGGCCAAGAAGGCCAATGGCATCCTGGCCTGCATCAGGAATAGTGTGGCCAGCAGGAGCAGGGAGGTCATTCTCCCCCTGTACTCTGCACTGGTTAGGCCACACCTTGAGTACTGTGTCCAGTTCTGGGCCCCTCAATTTAAGAAGGACATTGAGGTGCTTGAGCGTGTCCAGAGAAGGGCAACGAGGCTGGTGAGAGGCCTCGAGCACAAGCCCTATGAGGAGAGGCTGAGGGAGCTGGGATTGTTTAGCCTGGAGAAGAGGAGGCTCAGGGGAGACCTTATTGCTGTCTCCAACTACCTGAAGGATGGTTGTGGCCAGGAGGAGGTTGCTTTCTTCTCTCAGGCAACCAGCACCAGAACAAGAGGACACAGTCTCAAGCTGTGCCAGGGGAAGTTTAGGCTCGAGGTGAGGAGAAAGTTCTTCACTGAGAGGGTCATTCCCCACTGGAATGGGCTGCCCAGGGAGGTGGTGGAGTCACTGTCCCTGGAGGTGTTCAAGGCACGTTTGGACGTGGCACTTGGTGCCATGGTCTAGTCTTGAGGTGTGTGGTAATGGGTTGGACTTGATGATCTTTGAGGTCTCTTCCAACCTTGCTATACTGTGATACTGTGATACTGTGTGATACTGTAACCATGGGTTCTGTGAAAGTGGGAGTCATGTGGAGATATTTGAAATAAAACTTCTTAAAATGGGGCTAACAAAAGTATTGGCAGTTGTAAATTAAGCATGTCTTTTCATTTAACAAAAGCTCTATTTCTTCATTAAATTTGTGGTACTTGTATGCTTGCTTTTGGGAAACCAGTTAAGTGTGAGTGAAACAGAATGAAAGATCATGCTACCAAGAAGTGCAGGAGCTGTTCTTTTTCATGGACCTGAGTTTAAAAAACCAAGTTATTTATGCTTTGGTGTTTTCCTGTCTTGTGGAGCTTCCACTGGCAAGTAACATGCCATTTGTAATGGGAGTAATGTTGCAGCTGATTTTCAGATGCAACTAGTAAGATAGAAGAACTTGCTTGGAAGAGAGAGGAATCTGTAGATGTGGTCCTCACTAGTGAGAGCTGGATATACTCTGGTAGATGTGCTGTGGGTTACCTGTAAGCACTGTTGAAGTGTTCTGGTCAGAGCACTGACTCAGAATCATCACACAGAATAAGCGGCAACTGGGAAAAAGAAAATAAAAATACCTTAATGTATTTTTAGCTCTATTTATATTGGAATTTTTAGTTCAAGTGGACTGGGTAATGTGTAGGATGGACAGATTGGTTTTATATGAGCTAATTTTTTTCATCTCACCTGTCTTTTAATCCTGGAAAGCCCTGTGGACCTGTGAGCTTTATTATGTGGCCCAAGGTGGGGGGAAAAAGTATGTTTTGGTCCTGATCATTTTAGATCTTCAGCTGCCTGAAGCCAGCAAGATGTGAGAATACTCATCTCTTTGCAGGGCTATACCTTTTTTCCCCTGTGACTGCTGTAGTGGCTGTACCACAGGAGTTAGAAACCCAGGAAATCTTTGCTGCTTGGCATTTACTTTTGAGCTCTGCCATCAGCCCCTTCCTCTTGGAGCTGATTTTGCCTGTTTTGTGAGTGGTGACCAGAATCTGGTTTTGTTTTATGTTCTGTAGGGTTGCTGAGCTGGAAGATGCACATCTAAGATGGAAACTTCTGCTTCACCTGCTTCTGGGAAAAAAGAAGGGAAAGTTGCGGTTCTGGAGGGGAATGGCTTTACTGAGACGGGGAAGAAACCCACTCCTTTAGCAGCTACAGGAGCAGCAGTGGCACAAGGAGGTACTTTATGTTTTCCACAATTTGAAAACAGCAGGGGTGTTTTTCATTAGACTGTAAGAATTTAATAAGTACAGTGACATCTGTCCTCCTGTGAACAGGCTGAGTTTATTGGGGCTCTTGGCTGTCAGAGGTCAAAGGAGTGGGAAGCTGTGTCACTGCATGGCATCCAAACATCACTGCACGGTGAGCATTCACCGCAGCTCCTAACAAACTGAGCTGGGGTGAGGAAGAGGATGAGTGGTAAGAGGTGGCCATTGCAGAATTGAGGCATCTCATCACTGCTTGCTACTGGTTGACCAGTGCTGCATGATGTAGACAGCATGATGCCTGCCACTCCTCCATGGAGGAGTTAAAGGGTGGCTGATGAGGCTGGCCAGAGCTGGGGAGCATCCTGTTATCATGGCTGGGGAGGTGTGTTGTGTACCAGCTGATAATAAGCTAAACAGACTGCACCGTCCTCAAGTCATTGCAGCTGGGATTATCCTGGTTAGAAAGGAATTTGGGATTGTCCTGATCCAGTGCAAGGATGTTCACAAAGAAATCTCCTGGCTTGTGCCATTTGTGTTAATATCTGAAATAACTCAGGTCCTGATGTCTTTTTTCATCAATGGTTTTGGCAAGATTCTGGTCATGCTGGTGTTGAACTCAGTTGGGAAGCTCTCGTGTAAGGTTGTTTTTTGGCAGGGGTAACACTGGTGTGGGAGAACATGTGAGCATGTTGCTTCTGCCTCCTTTTGCCCACTATAGCAGGCAAAATAAAGCCACAGAAAATGCATCACTCTCTGGCACACATGCTAGTGGATCTCCAAATTGGTGCTAGGGCCCTTCATGGAGACTCCAGCTGTGCTTGGCAAGGGTGCACCACACTGTGCTTGGCAAGGGTGTACCATGCTGCCCTGGCAGGGCTGGGGCTGGCTGTCCTTTCTGGGCAGGGCATAAGAATACAAATTTAGAAGGGGATGCACCAACCCACATGTGACAAGAGACATCCCAGCTGTGTAAACTTTTCAGGCAGCTTATTTTTCTCCTCTTTAAAATATGCCTTATTGCTAGCCAGAGTCTACCTCAAAAATGAACCTTTCCCCTCCCTATCCTTCACTGCAGGGTGGATTCTCCTCACCCCAGGAACATCATGACTCCTCTGTGGGCTCCTAAGTTTCTTACATGGCATGGATGGAGAGTTTGTGTTTTCTGTTGGCTGAATTCTGAAGATAGTTGCCAGAGTAAATTGCTTAAGTTTGCTTTATCTACCCTCCCTTTACAACACATTTGTTACTCACATTCAGTCTCCACTTTGACCTGTGATTCAGATGTGCAGAATAAGGTGTGTTTGATAAACTTTGCTCGTTTTTGTTAGCCAAAGGAAAATTTTCATTAAAAGAACCAGAAAATCTTTTCCACTGGGCTATTCAGAGGGAAACACAGTTTTATGCTGCTGAATGGGTCTGAGCCACCTTTCTTGTGATCACTAAGCAAAGTGATGGAAAGGAAATCTTGCTGGATGGATGAGTTAGGGATGAACTAGGCAGAGACAGCAGTTTGCTATCCCCCAACAGATTCTGGTCTCTGTTGAAGAAGCTCAGTCTTAGGAACCACTCAGTTAACCCATTTAAAGCAATCATCTCAGCACCTGGCAGATCCAACAGGTTGATTTACCTCGACAAAATCCAAGCGTGTGCTAAACCTCAAAACTCATGGACAGTTGTTACAGATAAAGACCTTCTCCCTACTTGGCACTTGCCCTGGGAGCATCCCCACTGCGGAAAGATGCACTGCATTTCCAGAGATGTGAGGCAAATGAAGATGCCCCTGAGGTGAAGTGTCTGTTGGCCAGTTTGGCACCCTCTGAGACTTGGTTACTTTTTAAGCACTTGGTATTATATGTCCTGCTAGCCATGTGCTCTTGCATTTGGAAAGAATGATTTACAGACTCAATATCTCCCCTTTTATTAAGAGGAAGTGGAAAAGTAAGTGGAGGGTTGTTTGAAGATGTCAGGAGAATCGTGATGAAAGCATTGTGTAATGAGATGTAAAGAGCGAAATCTATGTCATGCTGTGAAGAGAAGTGCCCATAAATGACCAAAAATGGCTAGCAGTGAAGCAGTGTGTGATCAGACACTGGCCCTGGGACTCTGCAGGTGATACACATACTCCTGTGGTTCAGAGGGCTTTCCTTTGAATCCTGGCTAGACATAATACATGCTCCTGAAAGGGAGCGGCATGGTGCATGTGCTTGTAAGCAGAGAAATTAATACAAAGCCATCTTGTAACACCAGTTGACTGCAAGGTGTGATTTAGCAGATGATAACAAAAGGGCTAGGTAGAAACTGTATTTAAGTGGTATTCATGCTAATAGAATGTATTTGATTCACTAAACTACTGTAATTACTCAGGCCAGAAATATACATATTTATGCTCATATTCTTCTGGAAGAAAGCAGCGAGGCATGGAGATTAATTATGATGTTCAGCTTGAGGAGGGGAACAGCTTTAAAGGAAGGGCCTCTGTGCTCCCCACCCTGCTCTGGAGTCATACAAGCAAATCTTTATTCTCATCCAAGACAAACTCTTGGTTTTATTTATTGTAAAGGTTTTACTCCTTGTACTAGCACGTGAGGAAGTGGCAGCAAGGCTCAGCTAGTGCTGCAGATCACCAAGCTGCTCTCCAGAGCTGAACAAACATAATTTGCAACACATTTCTTCTCCTTTATTCTACTGAGTCACACAGATGGAGTGCCAACATAGCATGTTTCTCAGATCATAGGGGGTTTTGTTGTTTTTTTTTTTCCTTGTAGAAATGAATAGATGCATAAGGCTTTATATATGATTAAGGTAGTTGAAGCAATAAACTGAATATTAGTTAAATAATTGAAGAAAAGTTATATTATTATATTTTTATTTAGACTGTATTATTATAAGGTAATAGTATGTCCAGCTTCCATTTCTCATTCCCTTGCATTGGATATTTCTCCCAAACGTTTCCAGCCTTGAACAAATTAAGTTATGGCTGTAGAAAAAGAGATCAGTATTGTTGAGGCTGTCAATGGAGAAGAGTGCTTTTGCACTAACAAGTGGCATCTTGTATCTTTAGTCTGCTGAAGCTGCCATTTTAAAGATCTGTGACCTTTTTTTATAGTAACTCATTGACCAGATATTCAGAAATCAGCCTCACAGAAGTGGCATCAGGGAAGTTTCTCCTAATTTTCTATTTTTCCATGAATCATGCCAGCCAAGGAGTCAAGGCCACTCTCCTCTATTTCAGTAGGTGTACATGTGTGTGTAACAGAGGTGGAAACTGGTTTTAATGACAGTATGTGAGAGCTATAGACAAATCAGCAGAAAAGCCTCTCACTTTCAGTGCATCCATTTCTGGAAGTGCATTTAATAACACTTCATGTTTAGAAAATCCTTTTGCTGAATACAAAAGTTCATACTGTCGTGTAGTATAGGAGACATGGGAGCAGACCACCACGTGAGTGAGACTGGGTTGTGTCCTCCAGGCTAGCACTGTGACATCCTCCTTATCAACACACACGAGGAAGCCCAGACATGTGGCTGGAGGAGAAATTTAAATGAGCCACTCTTTCAAAGGCAGAGACGTATAGAAAAATGGGTTTCTCATCTTGTAGTAAAAATTAAATACAAGTTCTTCTAAATGCTAACTGCCTGACTTTAACAAGGCCTAAAATGCACCTTTCCCTCTTCACCCCACCCTCTGCATGACACAAACACCAAGTTCCCAAATTGATGATGTTTATGTTTGAAACATTTTTCTGATGTCTGGCTCTGTCAAGACTAATTTTAGCATTTCTAAAGCTGGGTAAAAATATAGCCTCATTACTTTGATGTCAGAGCATAGTTTACTATTAGTATATTCTGGGGTTTATCATTTTAGTCATGTTTAACACGGCTGCAGCAGGCATGCACTATTAAATCTGGCTTATTTTACATTCCTGTCCGAGATTATTTATTTGGAACAATTTCCTCTCTATCAAAAGACACAGCTAATGCTGAGTTTTAATGTGTTATTTACACAGAAAATAACCTATTTACAACTCAGTATCTGCCGCAGGGAGAATGAATGGGGCAGTGCTCCCTTCATCCTGTTGTATCTGAGTTTAACAATCTGGATTGCTAATAGAACCATTTATCACAGGGTGGTAATTTATTTTATGTTAGCTGCACAGGTCTCCCTGCCTCTGATCTATGGAAATACTTTGTATATAATGAAGTTCAACAAGTCATTTGGTGTAAACATGGGGAAACCAAGCTGCGGAACCAGTAAGAGTCTGACTACACTTTTTTTCCAGAAGGTAATGACTCTACTCTGATATTAAGGCTTCACTTGATGAAATACAGCTCTTCACCCTGCGTGTGCTGTAAGGGCAGAGTTGTGGGGCTTTTCTGCAGTGGATCAGAGATTGGGGTGGAGTTTGGTCACTTGATTTATGGGCTGGTGTGAACGCTCACTGCTGCTGAAGTAGCACACTCAGCCCTTTCATATGCAGAGGAGAAGGGCAGGGAGCACCTCCCGTTGCTCTCCAGAGGTCTTCTGTAAGTAAGCCCCGAGTGGCTTGGGAGGGAGTCCTTGTGCAATTCAGCTTGTCTCAGTGCTGGATTGTGGGAAGGCCATGTAAATGAGGAGGAGGAAATGCCAGCATCCCTGCAGACCTCAGCACACTGAAAAATATATAATTTGTGTGACCTGAGTCTCGAACAAATTAGAAGAGCAGCCCAATGAAGTCATCTCCTCTGTCCACCCTGGAGAGGCAGGGATCCTCTCTAAAGAATGTTTTTTTTAATTCAGTTGTTCATATTTTCCAGGAACAGTAATACAACCAGTACAAGCACATTCTTAGCTTCCTTGTCCTGTATTGCTGTATACAGCATAAAATGCTGAGATACACATTCGACAGAAAAGTCTGGGTTGGCTCCAGGAGGAAAGGCGTCAAGTGGTTAAAAGTGAATGATGGGAAAATCCTGTAATTTAGAATGGAAAATTCTCCTGACAGCCACCATCCCTATTATATTGTCGCCTGTGTGTAGTTCAGTGGCCCCCACCTTGGATAGGGCTTCAGTGCAACACTGTTGTAAGAGTGATAGCAATCAAGAATCGTGTTTCTTCCCTGAACACTTCCATCAGTCTTAAATAAAAGTAATTCTGTTAGGTGGACAAATCCTGGTCTTCCTGGCTTGGCTAAAATTGCAGAATGAGGTTAAAACAAGCAACCACGGTGGGACTAAATTAATGCTTTAAAGTCTTTCATTCACGTACATCAGTTTGTAGCCTAATGAAGTCTGAGAGCCCTGACTGGCAACTCTGAACTGAAATCTCACCCTCTGGCTTCTCAAGCTGGAGACAAACTTGACATCCAAGTATCAACACAGCCTGGGGAGCTGCTTCCCAGAACAACTCCAAATTTACACCAGCATTGACCAAACTAGTGTTTTAACAGCCCATTCAGAGAGATAGACAACTTAAAATCACCACTAAGAAGACAAGGAAAAAAGAATTACTAAATTCTAAAGGCTGCAAAGGGCTCCTAAAAATAACCCAAGTAGAGGAAGACTATTAATGCAAAAGTAAATAATTACGTTAAGGGAAGCAACTAGAGAGGCCAGTTGTGTAAATCACTTTAAGGAGAACAAGCTTTAGATAAAATCCATTCTTTTATCACACGGATTAAGTCTTCCTTTTGACGCTAAATAATTGATAGGGTTTGGCAGAGCATTCCACAGCTGCCTGTGTGGAGCAGTGGGACTGCTCCTGGGGTCAGATGAGTGGCAGAGAAAAATGTTCTTAGAAATGCTATGCATCCAATACCAGCATCAAGAAATGGGGCTTCTGTTCCTGGCAGTTCCTGAAGAATTTCTGCATGGCCTTGAGAAGTCATCCATACACCTTGGAGTAAAATGAGGACTTGACATTGCTCTCCTCCTTGTTAAACTGCCCCCTGTGAATCAAAGCATTCTGCTTTCATGGTTTCATGTCACAATGAGTGAGGTGCAGAGGCCTTGGAGGACACAGCCCTTTCTGCTTCACTTTTTTTTTTTTTTTTCTTTTTTCAATTGGAGAACATTAATTGTTCTGTCTAGTGACTTTTGGAAGCCCAGATCTGGTAGGAGGTTCTTGTCAGTTCTAACAGTGCCTGAATACTTTAGCCTCTCTCCACATATGAACATCCTGGTAAACCAGGGAGATGTGACCCTCACTCTGCAGTCAGGAGACAGACACAAGGCCAAGGTGGTTGTAAGGGATTCAACTGTTTCAGAGAGAAGTCAAGAACTGGTTATCTCTGTCACTTTAGAATTTCATAGATGGCATACAGGGGTCATCCATGGTGATACAGAGAACATAGACTAGGTTGCTTGAGTCACCATTTCCACTAGCAAGTGTTTCCTCTCTCAATGTTCTGCCATGTAGTCATGGTTAAATGACTCAAATTCTCATGTCCATCTGCCAAACATAGGAATTACTTCTTTCCCTCCAGGAGAGTTGAACACAAGTTGTCTGTGCATCATATAGTGCAGCAGGCAGTGCCATTCCTCTTGGTTGCATAGTAGTATGAAAATGTCCAGTAGTACCAATAGCATTGTACTGAATTGAAACTCATTTTTAGCAGTGCATTTATCCGGTCTTTAGTACAGTGGGATCATATATATCTAGAGGGCTACAATCTTTTCCAGAATCAAGTGGGACATAGCTTTCAGAAAACTTAAATTCTGAAATAAATCAGTATTTCATATATTTTGTGTTGCTTTTTTGTTTGGCAAGATGAGTTCTCTGGCATTAATGCTAATGACAGAGAATGAACCTCAGCCAAAATTGGAGGAATTCTTGAAGAAATGAAGTGGATATGGTCTCTAGTGTAACTTGCTGTGTTCTGAGCCCAGTCCCATCCTCGTGATCTTCAACCTTTAGGTATTTATATGCATTTACAAGGTGTCCCCCCCCGAGTCCTGAACAGCCCTAGGTGTTTCAGCCGCTTCTCATACGAGAGATGACCCAGTCCCCTCATCATCCTCATGGCTCTCCACTGGACACTCTGCAGCAGTTCCCTGTCCCTCTTGAATTGAAGAGCCCAGCACTGGACACAATACTCCAGGTGCAGCCTCACCAGGGCAGAGATGAGGTGGAGGAGTTTGGACACATAGGCTGATGGAGTCCAAGATGAAATGATACAACTCCCTAAATTATGATCCCACATGGACACAGCTGAAAAAGATTTCACAGAAACTTACCTGAAATCAATTCTGCCTTTTCTACAGATTTTTAGAGAGCTCCATGGAGTTTTTCTCTTTCATTTTTATACATCTTTCCTCCTCCTGGAATCTCAAATACTTTTATAATTGTATTCCATTGAAAATGGTTCCAGTCGTAAATAAATTGTAAATTAAGTATGGGATTATTGCAGGCAAAATATTTGTATTTGCTGCCAGCAGTATTTGATTTTTAAAATACAGCAGGGATCTGCTTGCAGGGATCAAATGGTAGTGGTTTGGCCAGAGCACTGCTCTCTTCACTTCCAAGATTCAGCGTATGACTCTGACAGATTTTGAAAGAAGCCAGAGCTTGCAATAGATGCGTACTGAAGTAAACAGTTAAAGCAGATGTTTTGGTGACTTCAGCTATATTGACATAAAATATGATCTAATATATTGGGAGTTTGGGCCCCTAAATACAAGAAAGACATTGGGATGCTGGTGTGGTCCAGAGAAGGGCAACAAAGCTGCTGAAGGGTCTAGAGAACAAGTCTTATGAGGAGTAGCTGAGGGAACTGGAATTGTTTATTTTGGAGAAAAGGAGACTGAGGGGAGACCTCATTGCTCTCTACAGCTACCTGAAAGGAAGTCATAGGGAGCTGGGGGTCAGTCTTTTCTTCCTAGTATGAAGTGATAGAATGAGGGGAAATGGCCTGAAATTGCACCAGGAGAGGTTTAGATTGGATATTAGGAAAAATTTCTTTACTGAACGAGTGTTCAGGCATTAGAATAGGTTGCCCAGGGAGGTGGTAGATTTGCTATCCCTGGAGGTGTTAAAAAAATGGCTCTTTGGGACATGATTTAATGGCCACAGTGGTGTTGACTTGACAGTTTGACTCAATGATCTTAGAGGTCTTTTCCAATTGAAATGATTATATGATTCTATGATAAAAATTCCTGAAATCCATCCAATAAAGGAGGTATCTTCCTGTAAGCCCCTGGCCCTGTGTATGCAGCTTCAACAGCAGTTTAATCATTTAAAGGAAATGTAGATCCTTCTGCAGCTAATGAGATGGTCTGAACCTGAGGAGAGTGGTAAGGGCTCAGCACTCCTGACATTGGGTCCAAAGTGTTGGGAAATGTTTAGATTTTCCTCAAGTGTTTTTTGGGTTT
>WBNM01030664.1:506468-660690 GCA_013399055.1 Ramphastos sulfuratus
TGCCATGGTCTAGTCTTGAGGTCTGTGGTAATGGGTTGGACTTGATGATCTTTGAGGTCTCTTCCAACCTTGCTTATACTGTGATACTGTGAGTACATGGACAGAGTTTACAAGAACCATGCAGAGCATCAGGGTTTCATCCTGACCCAAGCAGTAGACAGTGGTTTTATCAAAGTCCTGTGGGACAACATCTTAGGGAAGATGTGCTGGGGACAGGTGATGGAGAAGAAAATCCCTGATACTGGATGCCAACTTCTCAGAAAACCTTGTTTTCACTTTCCCTTCCCGTTAGCCTGCTGTGCATTTGCACACCGTAACACTGTAACCAGCTGCAGAGGAGCTGGCAATACTGTTGTTTGGTGCATTTTTTTTTCCCCTTTAGAAAACTCCAAGGGAACCTTCCTGTGTTATTACAAAGACGTCCTTAAAATATCTTTAATGTAAGGTCCTGTATTTCAAATGCTGGAGCAGTGACTCTTAAAATAGATATGAGATAGCTGAATGTGTGAAAAACATTTGTGTCTCTTTTTCTGAGCTCTGTGCATGCTGCACCACTTCTGTAAGCAAGCTGAAAAAATTGGCTTCTTTTAATTTCACTTGAAACGATGTTTTAGCAGATGAAATAAGATCCAAGGCTATCCCTTGGCCACATAGTGTCCGTGACACTTGAAACAAGCTCGATTTATATGTAGTTACTAAAAAATATATAGCAAAATGAAAGTCTCAGACACTGAGTTCATGTGCATTGCCCATTGTAAAGATAAGTAACGGCTGTTATAAGATCACTTAAATGGTTACCTTTGGGACATAAAAGGGATCTTTGAGGACAGTAAGTCTTAATACAGAAATGTTTACTCATAAAAAATACATTTGGAGTGGGGGAGGGGAACACATTTCCTATTAATGTGGTTTTTGCCTTTTATGGCAGGTTGTAGCAGGTCTTTAACCTCTGTAGCTCTTGAGTGAGGATAGAAATGAGCTTCTCTAAGTATCAGCCCAAAGGGCTTTTCCTTACTGCCCATATCTGCAGTGTCTCTTGCAAAGATGGTTTTAGTTTATTCTTCCTTTGTGTGACCCAAATGAAAAACTGTTCACTTCCAACTTCAAAACCTTCCTGTAGTTAAGTCCACAGGGCAGAATAGAAATGCACTCCTGAATTTGGTTTACTTAACCTTGTTTTGAGAGGTATGGGTCTGGTAGCCCAAACTTCAGCACAGTGGGACTTTGAAGGTTATGTCAGCCAAGTAAGGCATGAGAACAGAAAATGGAATTTCCTTTGAATGCCATGGTTGTAGAAACCACAAAGAATGATATTTCTCCAGATGATCACAAATGATGCAAATATGCAAGCTGGGCATTCTTGATTTGCCCCTTGGCTGAACATGAAGTGAGTGCTGGCTCATGTCACTTGTGAGTTTTCTGGTAACCCCTCTGCAGGTAATTTCTAAATACTTTCCTAGAAAATCATTATGCAAGGGAGGCAGAAGGTGATGTCAGCAGTATTTAATCAGTGCTGTGTGAACCCATAACTAGAGAGGACGTGATTTCTGCTTCAGAGTTTTGCAGAATTATTACTAGATGAGTTAAGACATGTGGTACCAGCAGTCTGAGAAGCTTTCAGTCCTTTATGGAAACCATGGTGAATTATGGTCAAAAGTCTTCACTCGGATACAACAGCTTACAGAGCAGCAGAGGTAGCCTGGACCAGAGATATAAGAGGAAGGCTGAGTTGTGTAGGCCTTTGACCAGTTGTTGTCCAGAGATGTGATAAGCAAGACTGGAACTTCAGGGTGTGAACCAAAAGACACCACTTTGTGGAATCTTTAGAGGAGAACTCGGTAGCAGAGGGGAAAATTGTGAAGTATTTGAGCAAAAGAGTTATATGCTCAGAGCAGTATAAGGAACTGTTTGCGTGCAGAAAATGACAAAAGGTAGAAAAGCTAGAAAAGGATCCTGTTTGTTGTGAAAACGAGGCTACCAAGCTGAGACGACTCAATTTCTGATGAACCTTTTCACTTAGCCGAGTACAAAATTTTCTCCCCACATACCAGTGACAGGGCAGGACTGTTGGTGAACTTCGTTATTGCTGTTCCAAAACACGATGCTCGTTCAGGCAGTAATCCCTTTAGGTAAGTAACAGAAATTAGGTTTTGAGTCACATACTGACCTGTCTTTGTAGTAAGTACAGCATGTTCTGTTCACGTAATGAAACAGAGAACAGATTAAATGAAAGACAGGCAGGATTTTCATTCAGGAAATTGGTATGGTAATGACATATATGGAGTCTTGGCATGTTTCAGATAGGCTTCATCTAGCCTCCTTAGGTAGCAGATACAAGCACGGCTCTGGCTTATATTCACCCAGTCAAGCATGAGGAGGTAGGAAGTTCTCCTGGGAGGCTGGTATTTAATATCTACCAGATGCCTGCCGGAGAATACTAATAGAGATCCCAGGTTTAGTGTGCCCTGGGAATGCAGATGGTTGGTAGCAACACGCCTGGCCTGGAAGCCACATCTCCCTTAGCTCCATGGCAGAGCTGCCTGGATTTGCAGCTCCTGCTGTTTGGTTTGTAAAAGACTTGGCCAAAGAAGCCTTTTGCTGATTTTCCTGGGAGTTTTTTCTGGAGAGTTAGTGGGCAAGAGATGCTGATGTTTTCATTGGGGTGTCACACCAGTGTGTAAGGGGAGAGGCAAGATCAATTGCCCCAGATGCAGTAACTTGGATTAGCCTCTCAGGGAGGACAAGTCAAGTGCCGTGACACAGTGGCAGGCTGCAGGGATGGTTGATTCTCAAGGACAAACTTCATCGTGGTGACCATAGCAAAGGTGCTTCAGCCCTTGTGAGAAGCCCTGGAGGTCCCACAGCTTGTCCTCAAGCTGGAGCAGAAAAAGGACTTCTATGAAACTCGCTTTCTTACCAAAAAAAGGGAAAGGAAAAAAAAACGCAAACCCCTGCAAGGCTCCATATAAATCAGGGCAATAAAACTGCCTGTGGTCATGATCAAATTATACGGTCTAAATCTATATAAAAGAACTGGAGCAGGTTCAGTCCAGCACTAATGTTCTCTTTGCTGTAAGCAGTGAAAGGAGTGGGGAGGAGGGAGAGGAGAAGAAGGGAGGGTGGGCGGTAGACTCCCAGCACAACGCACAGGGGAAACAATTTGCTGAGACGGTCAAAGTACTTGTTTTCAAAATCTGCTTGTGTCTGTAAGGGTTTGAGAAGAGGATGTTGTCTGCTTACTCGGTAACTTGTGTGTGGCCTGTGAGTGGTTTCAGATGCTTGGCCAAATCCAAGTAATCTGTCCTTTTAGGAAATTCGAAAAGTATGTATGCATCCCAAAAAAAGAACAGAGACTGGCACCAATGCCCTATGCTCCTGCTGCAGTGCCTTGTGTAATCGTGGCACTGTGTGTTGGAGAGGTGGGGAGAGAGGGATTGCTGAGCCCTGTCTGCTGGAAACAGACCTGGTATTATGATTCAGGCTTTCACAAAGCTCTGAGTTGGTAGATTGTTTTTAATAGGAGAAAAGACTACTGGGTATGTCACACATCTTCAGAATTCAGCCGAATGCTGCAAAAATGTCCAAATTAGGACATGGTGCTTGCTAGAAGGGAAATAACAGAACTAGTGAACTTTCACAGTGGGAAGAACTTGCAGATAAAGTTGAAATTTATGATGGTGTAGGAGATTTTTAAACTGAAGGTTTTGGCTTCTTTTCTGAGTACCCTGGTCATGCTGATAAGTTTATAAATCTCTGCAGTGTTTGGCGAATATCCTGAGGATCTGCACTGTCCTACTCAGAAGTGGTAGCTGCCTTCAGTATTAATTAAGGGCTGTATTAGGAAAAAGCAGTGGGAGCAAGAGTGGTCTTTCAAGTCCAGCAGCTGCTGCTTTCAGAGGAAATGAGTAGAGACTGCACACGCTTAGCCTGAAAGCTGGAGGGACTTCCAGCACCCCGCATCTGCACAACAGCTGTGCAGGGCCAGCCAGAAGGTGTGAAATACTCACTGACTGCGGGGAGAAACATCAAATATCCTGGGCTAAGGTGGGGGGAAAAACCTGGGAAGCTAAAAGCAGTAGCAGGTTTAGGCACAATCCATTGAAGACCACTGCAGACTTAGACGAAGGAAATGACACCAAGGAATTTAATAACCTGTTATATTTATGTAGCACATTTCATCCTCAAAGCATTTTACAAACTTAATGATGTGCAAACTATGGGTGCGTGTATCCTTTCATCTGCCAGCAACAACTGTAGACACCTTCAGTGTGAAGCCTGATGATGGCTGCTTTGCAGCATCACAACAGTATATGACAGCAAGTGGGAAATGCTTTAACTGATAGAATAGAGAGTAGGAAACTTTAGGGAGGCAAAATTTAACCTTTGGGAAAGAGAGGAATTCAAGAGAAGTTGTGTTGGCGAGGGGCATGTATGGCAGTATCTTCTGCGACTACAGTCAATCAATGATTAGTCTTTTAGAGATCTCACCAGATAGGTTTCTTTAGGGATAGCTGGAAAATTAACCTTAGCTGGCTAGAAATATGATACAAGCTTTCGTCAGTGCCACTTGGCAGCCTCCCACCTCAGAAAGTACTTGCTGACTCGGACTCACATGAGCCGCTTTTCCACCTGAGATCCAACAGGATCAAATAACAAGGTTCTATGGGTGTCAGTGTGATGTTGTCCTTTTCCTGAATTTTCCAACTTAATGACATTCTTGTCTCAAAGGACAGATACTTATTTTTAAGAAGAGTCAATAATTGAGCATTAGAAATCCTGGGAGATGTATGAGTTGATAGCATTTTGAAGGTGGGAAAGAAAAAAAATGCCACACCAGCAGCTTTTCCTGTTATCTTCCCAGGGAAGTTCTGTATTTTCAGGTGACATTGAAAACTATCATGCCTACCCTGCTAAAAGTTTTGGTGCGTCGTCTAATCCCCCAACTTAATGAGTTCTGCAGGGATGCACCATGATAGCTAAAGATCATTTACCTGAATTGCTTTTTAATTTCTGGAATGGGAAGCTGCTTGTGCAGCAGGATAATTACATTATAATTTACAGCAATCCAAAATCAATAAATTTAGTCATATTGGGATAAAGAAGGAGGGTGAAAAATCCCCCCACCATTAAATTATTTCACACTCTGTACTTGATGTTCCAAGAATTCAACAATAAACTTTGGGAGATGGTAGAGAGGAGTGGAGAATCTCTGGCTTTCTGAGACTGGTCAGTAAATCAGCTTTGCCCAGTGATTTCTATAGTGAAATAACACACACTTGTGCTTGCAGAAGAAAGCAAATACAGCAGATAATGTCCTCTTTCTGATTTATTTTTATTCCAGAGTATTAAAAGAGAGAAGATGCTTTGCACTCTCTTGCCCCTTATTCCGGTGGGGAAAAGGTGATGGACCCACACCAGCTGTAAGCTGTACCCTGACATCCACTCCTTGCCCAAATGTAAAAGTAGAGTTGAATGTTTGAGATAAGCCACTGTGGGAAGTGGTGGGGTTTCAAGCTCTTGATGTGTTCATCAAGATGTGTTTGGAAGGTTTTCTCCAAGTTAATATTTTTGCCATATATAAGTGATTTGGCTTACTGCAGAGAATTAATGAAAGCCTGTGAAGTGTCTTGTAAGGACAGTGAGCTATGTGGCCTCAGTGTTTCCTGAGCTTCAGAGCCTCTGCTCCTCCCTACACCAAGCCTAGAGTGGACCACATGAGGGACAGACTTTTTTTTTTTTTCTTGAGAGTCTTCAAAACGCTTCAGTGCTGTTGCTATTGGAAGCAATAAGGGAGAAGGGATGACACTGCAAAGAGAGGGTTCATCCTGGGACCTTTGTGTCTGCTGCCGCACCTCTTTGGTGCAAGCCAAACCAAAGCAACACCAGTGTTGCTCTGGCTGACCTGGACCACTGGGCTGGCAACATCCACAGTGCTTCATGTATTCCATAGTCCATCCTGAAGTCAAGTGCAGTTCCTGCAGATGGGAGGAATGTCAAATGGGCACCAGTGGCCCAAATGCACGATTTAAGAGAAATACTATTTGAGCAGACAGACAAAAGGGAGTCAGTTGAATACGTGGAGATTGGAGCTGTGGTTTTGGTGTGGATTTCTTTTCCTTCTGTTTTCTTTGTGAGAAAGCTTCCTGCCCGTATTAAATCTCACCCATGTCTTCACTGAGGTATGGCCTCCTGAATTCATCTCAACGGGAAGATGTATTAGGTGTTTCTGGACTTCCCTGCTCGGACTAACTCGATTTTATTTTTCCTTTGAAACTGCAGAAAAGCTGTCGATGCTGCACCCAAAAAAAGATGTTGTATGAAAGGAAATCACTTTGTCTCTTGCATTTGAGGAGGATTATGATCTGGCATGACCTCATTATGGGTTAGGCGAGGATATTTCTGGAAATACTAATTAAATACTTTTTTCCATCCCTTGTGCCCTTGTAGCATGTGTAGGCTCTATAACAAGAAAAAGAGGGGGGGAAAAAAGCTGTCTGCAAGGAATTTTTTCAAGCTCTTTCTGCAGTCAAATGAAGGAAACAGTTATAGTTATGGTAGCACTATTAGAGCAATATTTAAAGCTATTAAACAAAGTTTTCTTAGTTGTGATGAATTAGAGGAAAATAATTATCTGAAAGAAGAGAGAAAAGCTGGGGCTCACCATGTGCTTTTACCTATAGTTGAGTTTAGGAGTCTGACTAATTCTTACAATTTCAGCATGATCAATCTGGATTCCTGAAAAAGTCCTTCCTTCTCTGCATTTTTTTTTTTGTCCTTTAATTTTTTTTCACCCTTGTTTTCTTTTCTTCACATTCAGGTGAATGTAGCAAAAACTCTTTTTTTTGCCTATCTCATTGACAAAAACTGGTGATGAGCTGAGACACAGGGTGGAAATCCATTAGGCTGGTGCAGCCAGGGGATAAATTACATGGCAACACATCCTAATTTATTTATTAATTGATATACTCCTGTTATTTCTTACAGTGGTGTTCTCTTCCTGGGCTTACCCATTTTGCTCCAAAAGCTGTGTCCTCAACTTGTGACATTTCAGTGAGTTTTAGCAGCTTTGAATCCAGTCCTGACTGTCTGAGCTGTTTCCTATTGAGGTCAGTGGGAGTTTTCCAGTTAACTTCAATAGAAGCTGGACTTGGCCACTGACAAAATGTCTTTAAAAATTGCCTTCAGCAAATAAGCTTGTAAATGGTAGCACTAAAATAGCAACATGCAGGCCCAAATATGTCTGTATTGAAAACACATGCTGTCAAATAGATAAAAATGTGTTCTCACAAAACCTTCAAACATCATCATGTGGAGGTTGCAATTTTTTTTAGGTTTTTTTTTTCATTTATTGTATATTTAGAGCTTTGGTTCTCTAGCCTGTTGTGTGGCATTTCACATAGGGTTGAGTCTAATGAGGGAAAAAACCCTAACATGTCTGAACAAGTGGTGGATGGTTTTTGTTTCCAGTTATTGTTCTAAATCCAGTGGTTCTTCTTTTTCCTGTGAATGTGAGATTTTTCTCCAAATTGGAATATTCCACTGGTATGTAACAATATCCAGGCCTGCATTTTGTTTAAAGTCTTAATGCCCCCATGGATATGAAACAGGACTGCTGTATTGGAGCCAAACAAGGGAAATGGGTGCTTTCTCATGTTAACTTCAGGAATTGCTTTGTGACCCGCAAATGGCCAGCCGTAGGTTGTAACATCACAAACGGAGAGAGGATGTGGGGGATTTGCCCACATATTTGCACTTTTTTTCTCTCTATCTGTCCCAAAGTTTAAAGTAAATTAAAGCTCTGGTTAGGGTGGCTGATGAGTGGACCATGGCTGTCTGGTTGCTCACTTTGCACTGTTGTGCAAAGTCTGGAGCAGTTTGTCTGTCATCGGCATCTTGAAGTGCTGCACTTGAGAGTGTGATGGTTAAGGCAAGTGGAGCTGGGTGATGGCTTAAATGCCTGTTGTAAATTGTGCAGCCTCAGGAGTGGATTGATAATGGATAACTTGATTCAAGGCAAAGCAGAGGCAGCTGTGGAAGTGGTAAGTCCATCAGCCATTCCAACCCCTGCTGCCTCTGCCTGTCAGTGAGCCAGCAGCACCTGGCCTTCAGCAGAGGGAAATGAAATGATTTTATCTGGACTCATCTGAGATGACTTGTGTAACTATCTCTGTCCTCCAGGTTCAAGTCAATAATGTTTGAATACTCTTCCCAGCCACGTGGGTGATGCAAATGCCAGCATTGCCTTTGTTTCTGTTTCTGTCATCAACAGTACTTCTTTGCAGGGGTCAGAATCAAAGCTTTCCTATGAAGTCTATTAAAATGAGTTGAACCTGACTCCCTGGAATAGAGAACAGGGAAATCTTTGTCAGGGTAAACCTCTCGGGGAACTAATGGAAGCTGTAGCTCAGTGTATAATGCGTTGAGATGGGCTGGAGTTTACCAAAATAGGCACTTGAACTTTTCCAGACCATGTCCTCACCTTCCATAGGACATGCTTGTATCGGGGTCCTCCTCGTCCCTGTGGGTGGTGGCAGAACCCCTATTTTGGTGCTGTTGGTTTGGCGGAACCCCTTTTCCTTCTTCAGGAGGACTGCTGAAAGAAAATCTGTTGGAGCTTAATATTTGTGTTGGAGCTTAATATTTGTGGAGGCCTCTCCAGCCTCATCTGCATCAACAAACTACTGTAGTGGATAGCACAGTTTATATGAGCAGAACAGCTCCTTCTGTAGCTAAAACTTACTCTCCAACCCAGCACAGACTACATGGGAAAATTAGGTTTTGCCATTTGCTTGGATTTTGGGGTTTTGGGTTGTTGTTTTTTTTGTGCCAGTGCATATGTCTGTAGCTGGTGCATCTGTGTGTAGGGTAGAGCAGGGTGTAGGGGAGAGGTACCATGACCCATCCCCCTGCGAGGGAGTTGAGGACACCCGCAGTGCTTTGCAAATTGGATGCCAGGTGGCTGGTCCAGTCTGAGCTCATCATGGAGAAGGAAAAGGCGTGCAGAGGCTTCTGCATGGTGATTTATGCATGCCACAACATTTTGGTTTTGCAAGAGAAGAGGGTCTATTTTTTCCCTTAGCCAAGGAGGCTTGAGAAACTCTGACCTTCTTCCTCTCTGACTCGAGCTGAAATAGGTCTGTACCTTGGGGTAAATGCCTTTGTAGGATGAAGGTGCAGATGGTTCAGGCCGTGGTCACTGCTGTTGTAACATGCAGTGAGACTAAAGCACAGCTCAGTACAGACACAGAGGGCAAGCCGATTATGTGAAAAAATAACATGAGCAAATTCATGGTGAAGCAGGAGAACAATACGGGATTTTAAAAAATCAGCCCTTTTATTAATTTCTTTGGTAAAGGTGAGCTAATGATTCTCCTTTTAATTCATTAGTATTTAGGCAAAAAGTACATTTGATCAGAAAGAATATAGGGAGAGATGTAGTAAAATCTCACTCCTCCCCTTAAAAAAAGTGTTTTGCACAAAAGCAAAGACAATTCACTGATGAAAAATGAAAGTCGTAGTCCCGTGGGGCCAGGCTGGAATTACTGCATACCACTTGCCTTTGAAATCAAGGCCTCCAACCTTCTTAATGTCCAGGTGGGGAATTCCGGTGGCTTTACTCTAATCCAGGCAAATCTGAAATCCAACCCTGTTGGGAGGAAACAATGTGGGAAACAGATTCATCTTGATCTCAGCTTTGTGCCTTGGAAAATGATTAAGACCAACTGTTAAGCAGCTCCTGATAGAGTTCACAAACCTGCCGACCTCTGTGTGACACAGATTTCTCAGTTTAGGCTTCACCCCTTAAAATAACAGATGGAACTGATCCTTCTAACCCACAGAAAGTGCATTTCCCTTATTTCCCCAGTTGTTAAAATATTCTTTATGCAGTTTCAAATTGTTTATAATCTGATTGCTTTGCTGCTATTATTTTTTTTTTCAGTTTCTGTTGTTACTTTTAAAACATCAAACCCAAACAATTTAGTGCTGTTGACAATCAGCAACACTGACTCTTTGAGAGTGATACCCTGAGAGACGAAAAAATCCACTGCTGTACTGGGGAGGTCACACACATGGTCCTGTCAAACTCGCATAGTAGGGTTCCTTCTATGCCCTTTTTCCTGTCCCAGTCTCAGTCAAGATAACTGGTTTTACAGTAGCTTTTGAGGATTTCAAAGTGATTTAGAAAATCAAGTCCTTTGAGGTGGAGGAGTATTAATGTTCTGTACATAAATAAAAGGCAGAAGCAGAAAAGCTGCTCTTTGTTAAAGATTATTTTGGAAGATCCATGAAAAAGGAACAAGGACTCACAAGCCCATCTACCAATATAGTTGTTAGAACAATTTCCTCAAGAGAACCTGATTCTATGAGGTTTCAAACCTGGTGAATGTTAGAAGGACATGCTGACCTTGCAGAAACTTCCTGAAAATGAACATTAGAAAGTTTTGATATCTTCATCTCCTATAACACTGGTTAAGGGAAGGTGGTAAGAAAAGAATAACTGAACATTCATGTAATCTTTGTGATTCTTCTTCTTATATATGTTAATTGCATATGGTTGCAATCAACACCAGTGGATGGTAAAACTTGTTGCTGGTTTGATTCTCAGGTAATTTGGCAAGTGGTTACAAGCAGATTGGCAAAGTTTGTACTGGACTCTGCTACTTAAGGGTGAGATTTCAAAAGCTTCCAGTGGAATTCAGAGCACAGATCCCTCCATTTTCCCTTTGCAAATAGACATTTTGTTCCTTAGAGAAGATTTATCATTATTGAAGTTTTGGCAAGGATGTATTAGCAATTTTTAACACCATTTGTCAGTATTCCATTAGTTAAAAGGCACAGGCAGCTGTGTTCTTCTTTCTTTCCTTTTAGACAGCACATCCAACAGGTGATTTTAAAAAGGCCAGTTAAATACGCAGTATAGTGCATGTCTTTTGCACTATGTCAAGGAAGGGTGGATGGATTCTGCCTTTCAAAATGTTTTTCCACTGGAAATACTCCACTAAAGCTCCATGGGAGCTGGGTGTATATGTATAGGTGTACAGTGGCCACTAGTCTGGCTTCATGATGTAGGTATAGTTGATGTCTCTTGCTAGGACCAGGAGAAACTAAAAAAACAGAAGAACCGGTTTGAACTCTGTTTCAGCCTTAGAGTGGGGACAGAAAGTCTCATCAGTCTTGGGAGGCATTTTCTGTTGTTAGTGGTGTTCCTCACAGTCAGTTTGTTTACCTCTTTGTCAGCTTCATTTTCTCCAAAGACTCTTCTCCCCGTTTCACTCTCTGGAGATTGCCCAGGTGGCACTCATTTGAGTTGGAGCATTCTGGTTTGTGAGCCGACTGGAAGAGACGATTGCAGCCCATTTCCCAGTGCCTAGCTGGGTTGAGGGACTGTGTGGCAGCTCCTGTGAGCACAATCTTAATGCAACCAGGGCAGGGTGGGGGATAAAGCCCCTCACTGATCTGTTTCAGGATGGAAGCAGGGCTGTGTTTTGCTGCCTGCATGTGGTCCTGCTTCTTCTTGCTCCTTGTCTGCAGGGCTTTAAGCACTTTCACTGAATTGCGTTTCTTACCATGTAGACATCAGTACTCTGCTTCCAGTGCTGTTTGCTGTTGTTAAGTGATAAGCACACTTGTTGAATTTCAGTACAAGAGTCGGACTGAATGGGGATGTCAGTGTGAAAAATAAATGCTCTAAGGTTGTGGCTGTTTTTACTCT
Source organism: Ramphastos sulfuratus (assembly GCA_013399055.1). Classification (NCBI taxonomy): domain Eukaryota; kingdom Metazoa; phylum Chordata; class Aves; order Piciformes; family Ramphastidae; genus Ramphastos; species Ramphastos sulfuratus. The sequence continues at coordinate 518,182 of WBNM01030664.1, forward strand.
TCACCTTTGCGGATTTGTAGAGTTGCTTGGTGTTAAGTATGGATGTTTCCTTCTTACATAGCAGGAATGCAGCAAATAAAGGGAGAGTGTAAAAGGGACCGATCTAGACGTCCAGACAAATAATCAAGAATGCGTTGGGAAGAGTTTGAGAGAAATTCACATCTGTGAATGACTAGCTTTTATGTAGCAATATACATATTTAATTTATGCTTGCAGCGACAGCAGCGGTGTGTGCAAAGGCAGGCATGCAATGACATGTGCACTTCTGCTCAGGATTCCAGGCTTTAAGAAAGAAGTGATTATCATCGTAGATGAGTTATACTGTAACAGCTCTGCATGTTGTATAAGGAGCATCTGTATGCCATATTATGCACATGTGAAACTATTTTTATTGTAGTCATTTGATTGCCATGGGAGATAGCATAGTAACCATTTGCATTTAATGGCTACATAGAAACTTGTCTTGCAATGAGATCACTGTTTAGTTACGTGGCTCTTGATATGCAGAACATACCTAGATGGTTGATGTTTAGGCATTTACAGTTACTATTTTTACAATGAAAAATCCAGATGATTTGCCCCGGAGGAGTTGCCTTGTGAGATTTTCATTGTAGTTACAAACATGCAACTTACCAATTATTCCATTCAGGTATTTTTCCTAACGAATACCAAAGTTACCTTGGTAAGAGTTAGTTCACTGTTCACTGGTTGTGATTGGAGGCAAATGGCAGTGAAGGAGGTTTTGCAGTTGCCAATGTGAGATCTCTGCTTTTCCTTATTTATGTGTTTGGAACAGTGATTTCCTCTTAGGCTTCTCCCTGTGATAAAACTCCTCTCTTTTCACAGGGTGTAATTTCCCAACCCTTCTAAGCCTTAGGATGGTTCGGCAGTTCAACCTGTTATATTGAACTACGTCCTTAAGAAAAGAGATGCACAAGACCTTGCCTCAGAAGCAGTGGAAGGTTTAAACTTTTCCCTTTCTGAAGCTCAACCTTTAGCTTGGCTACTTGCTTGTCAGTGTCATTATCCAGGTTTTGTAGGACTTTCCCTGACTTCTTGTCCACACTGATTTCTTATGGCAAAAGGTTCCTCTGAGGAGCCCCGTATCAAAATCTCTTAAATTTACCAGCTGTGGTGAGTGGTGCATTAGAGCTGACCATCTTAACTTCCAGTTGAGACTTCAGACAGTGATGCCTTTGCTTCTGACTTCTTTTTCCAAGGCTCCCAGTTTCCAGTTTCTGATTCTGTCACAATCCAGAATTTTTTAACTTCAATAAAACAGCTCAGGAGGGAGAGTGCATGGATGATCATCTCTTCGTGGTTTTCATTCTTTGCAACACAGCAGCAGGATAAAGTAAGTTACAAGGGGAGAGATGGATTCTAAATAATTATGTTGATTCAGTACACAGAGATATGCCAAGCTCTGCCATAGAGGTACTGCTGCTCTGGTTTTTTTATGTTTTTTATATAGCATAGAAAGAGCCCTGTGAGCAACACACCAGGCTTTCAACATTTCTCAAGGGCTGTTCCAGTATATAACCATTCCCCTTCCATAAGAAGTGCTTAAGGAAAAGGAGAGAGTACAGCAGGATGCTGAGGACTGCGAAGAATATCAATGTACATTAACAGAGCGTAAGAACTTTTGGTACAGTTAAAGGTTGGTTTTGGTGCTGGTAAAGTAAATGTTCATCTGTGAGTTTTGTTAATAGTGTATTTAAACTTTAGGACTAGTCTAATGTTGATGTATATCTCTTTGATAGGGCTTTTCCCATTCTGTTCAGGCACTGGGTTTAATAGCAATGTTCTTGTCACATGTCTTACCCAATGGCCATCATATTTGCTGGTCTTTATAGGGACACAGCAAAAATTGATTATCTCGTATTTATAAAGGACATTCTGATCCCCTTACTTTGATTACTCTCTGAATACCTGTGTTGATTTAGGAGAAGTGTTCCCAGTATAGAATAGTGTTTTGCAGGGAGAAGAGTATCTAAGTCTGACCAGAAGTGTCTTAGAGATAACATATGCTGTTGGTTTCCCAGCCAGCTCTGAGAAGTATATTGACAAATACCTGATACTTAAGTATGGGACCTTCTTTTCTTCAGATTCTGAAGGATGTGTTTATTGCAACAGATTATCTCTATGGATTGTTAGACCAAATGAAACACGACTTGAGGGGGAAATCCTTGGGTTTCAGGGTCTGAATGTTGAGGAAGGCAGTATCTCTTGCAGGCTAATATATGCATGAGCGCAAGTGTTTGGGTGCATAGATAATGTTTGTACATGTCAGATCAGGAGAAATGTATTTCAATATGTATATATTTTTCCTGATCTAACAAGTACAAACTCCAACTGGTGGCAAAAGCACCAGTTTGTAATTGTATTTAATAAGGAGATGGCATGGAGCCAAAGACTCAGAGATCCCAGCAGTGCTGGATTTGGGAAAGAAGCAGGTCTCAGGCAGGGTTCTATGGTGCAGACGTATCACTTACCCATGCTCTGTCCTGGCAAGGGTTCTGGTATCCACTGTGGGTGACAGGTCCAGAACCAGCCCTGTGCAGTATTAACCTGTCCCAAGGCCAAATGACCATGCTTCAGCTTGTCCTGGCCATCTTGCAGCTATTGCTAGAGATGAGCAGCTCTACTCAAGCAAAGGATGAAAGCAGTGCTTTTGCATCAAGGGGTTGGACAGCAAAGAGCAAACAATGGTGTAAAGAGCTGTTAGCTCTGGAGATCTGAGTTTCATGACTGTTATGCTTCAGGTCCATGATCCAGACCAGAGAATGTATTGAGCAAGCAAACTAGCTCCTCTGCCTGGTCCCAGAAGCCTCATATCTCTGCTTTGCCTATCACCAGCCTCTGAACTGAAGGAAAGTTTATCTCAGGCCAGGTATGAAGCAAAGGATGCACATTTTCTGCCTGCTGTGACTCAAAGGCAAAGTAGCAGCTTTGGTCTGGCAGAGATGAAGCTTGGTATATGTTGCAGCCCAAGCATAATAAAGGTCTGGAGGCTATAAGTGGGGAAAACCATTCACAGCTCTGACTTGGCAAAGCTCACAAAAAAGAGCTCTTTGCCCCAAGCCACAGAGCCTCCCAAATCTCAGTTGGTTCCCAGAATTCAAACACCAGTGTTCCTACGAGAAATGAACAACAGAGTTCATTTTAATAAGGATCAAATTGGCAGCTGCATGGAGTATTAGTTACAAGAACATAATAGATGTTGTAGAGGGAATCTTTAAGCTGCTAAAAGTGACTACAGGGATGTTCTGACACTCCTGGAGTCCTTTTCCTTTGGATTCTTCCAAACAGTTGTGCAGCAAAAATACATCATTTCAAGGAGATGAACAGATTTATGTCCTTTCAGTGCGACACTATGTATTCTAGATTGCATTAAGGGTTTTGTTTTGCTGCAGGTTTTATAGATACTGTTGCTTTTGTAGACCTTTCCCATAACTGCTGCACAAGTTTGAATGAATCCTGCATGTTGTGACCTGATAGTACTGCATGTATTTTTTGTCACACTTGTGATATTGTCTCATTTAATGTTATTGTGGCATCATCTCAGCTTCACCAATTCAAGGATCAGATGTTGTGGTGACTCGGTTGTGGCAGGACAGTACTGCTCATCATTCTGAAAGCTTGTCCTTATAGAAACTGTGTGTGTGTGCATACAGACATTTTCATAGTTCTCTCTTCTTAAGCAACCTGAAATCTCTGTGGATCACTGACTACACGAAAGGAAAGTATAGGTGTGACTCAGTTCTGATTTTCTTGAGTCTGAATGGCTTAGCTTGTTAGAGCAAGATGTATATTGTAGTGGAAAGGTCATAGGTAAGATACTGGTTTTGTGCAGCTGAGCATAGAAGCTTTACTGAAACCGCATACACCATGTTTGGGGCATGCTGACGATGGTGTACCAATGAACAAGGTAACGGCTGGAGAGGTTAAGATCATGGCAGCAGAGGAAGAATCTGTAAACTGTGAGTTTCAGCTCCTTTGAAAGCATAGAAGAGAAGAAACTGAAGTTGCTCGTTATCCTTATTTGGCTGCTAAGCATAACTGCTCATATTGTACTGCTGCAGCAAAGTGTCTTCATCAGAGGTGGTCCCCTACGTATCCTGGATAAACCACCGAGGATTAAACCACAACAAAATATCCTCCTCACAAAGTCTGCAGATCTAGAGGGGAAAGAAATGAGGGATGGAAACAATGGATGTTTTTTTGCTGGTTGCCAAGATTTATAATGATGATTACAATGATGATGAGTAGCTGAAGTAATGTTGCTCACATTGTAAACCACTGATCTCCTGACGCTCATCAGCAGAATTTCAGTTTCAGATATTTTAGCACTGGTGTGTTTTCCATAGTTATCCAAGTAGTTTAATGCAGCTGCAGCCAAAACCCCAGCATGCTAGCTTCCAGCTGCAGAGCCTGCAAGCCCTCTGCTCAGACCCCCTCCTGCAAGTGATTGCCACACTGAGAGCCCAGCACAGGGAGGAGAAGCAGTAGATGTCACTGTGCAGCATATCTTGTTTATCTTTTATTTATTGTTGGTATTTATACAGGGCAAGTCTTGCTATTCCTTGCTCAGAACTTTGCACCAGTGGTGGCTATGGCTTGCCAAGCAGAGGCAGGAGGAAGGCAAGGAAAGGAACATGAATAATGCAGCTCAACATTGTCAAGTTAAGCCTCAGATCGAGTTTAGTGGGTAAAGAAGGGACTTTGAATTCCTGCTGTACAACACATTAAGATTCAGGTAACTTGATTTTGGAAAATAAGCAAGTCTGAGAGACTGAAACCCAGGAAGTATGTGTCTTTTCCTTCCTTGTGTCACTAGTGTGGGATTTGAGGTGGGAGACAAATCACCCAAAAAAGATTAGCTGGCCACAAACACACTTTTTTCCTCCCTCCACTGCACATCTCTCTCACACCGCAGGCCTGCTCCCCTATGTGTGGAAAGGTGGTTTCTCTGCCTCCCTGCTCCTCATGCAGCTTCTGGCACTTCCTTGCTACACACCATTTTTAGTAATTGTCAGGACAAAGTAGTAAATCCAATGAAGACAACTGGACAGTATTTCATCTACTTGAAGCCTCTATTCAGCTTTTCTGACTGTCACCCGTGATGGGACCATGCAGCGACTCGCATGCCATTTCTGTGCTCCCAAGTAACCTCAAAGCTGTGTTTGATGGCAATGTTGGACTGGTGAGCTCTGTAGTGTCTCCTGGCCATTGCTCCAGCACCTGGAAAAAAAGCTTGGTGGAAATAAGCAATCTCAGAATAAGTCCCCCCAAACTGACATTTCCTCTTTCTCCTCCAGCTTTGTATGGTCCTTCCCCTGTCACAGGCTTTGGTGCAGCCATTGCTTCTGGTGTCATATATATATCAATGGCTCTCCAATCTCATCATTGGTATTGTGGGGTACAGTGCAGCTCCTGGGCATGGCCACCTTGCTTCAGTGGTGGTAGCACAGACCTACCTGCATCCCCATGCTCACCAGCTTGGGCTTCCCTTGCTGCTCTATTCAGTGGCAGGAACAGTGCAAATGGCTCAGGCTTAGAGAAAAGTGATTTGTTTATTTATCTGTCTAGTTATTTGTTTATTAAGAGCACTGGAGTAGGACTCTAGAGATACGGTCTGCCGCATGCTGCGCCCAGCTGGGATTTCCTTAAAACATGCAGCAATTGTTCGGCTCCTCTGCTGTTTGAAAGGAATGACAGTAAGTCCAGATTAACATCAAGGGGTGAGGAGGAAAGAAGCAAACTGCAAGTTAAATTAACACCGAGGACTTCAGAAACCTCCACCCTTCACGTTCCTATTTTCGTCTCTGTGCAATGGGAGTGATGCTTCCTTACAGCACAGACAGCCCTGAAACTTAAACCACCTATAGCTGCAGTGGCTTTGCAGTGCTGTGAGCATGCCTAACATAATGGTGAAAAGTCAGCATACTTGTATATAAAAGGGTGTATGTAGTCCTGTTTGAATGTGAGTTCCTTGTAACCTAGACAACCTGAGTGTTTTGGATCCTGGACACGAACATCCATATGCTCCATGTCTGATGTTAAACCTTGGTTTGTCCCCTGAGTTTGGTGAGGCAAGTGCAGCTCCTGGGCTTTGAGGTTAGGAAGTCATCTGCAGCCACTTCCACATAGGTAGTCTTTCATGAAGTCATAATTCAGGGGACACTTATTTACTGATATCACTTTTGACTGCAAATAGTAGTGGGAGATGAAAAAAGCCTAGTAAAGCTAGGTAGAAGACAGATTGTCCCTCGTATGGTGTATGATACTGGTTTATAGCCCCTGTTTTTTAAATGCATGTGCATGTGTGTGAAAGTAGAATGGGATTGTTATTTGGCGTGCATTTTAAGTGCCTAACCTTTCCATTGTTAAGACATCCTTCTGCTTTGTGGGAACATTCATGCTCCTTAAATCTGTTGGGTTTTTTGTTGGTTTGTTTTTATGGTGTTGGGTTTTTTGGTTTGCTTTTTTTTTGTTTGTTTTGGTTTGGTTTTTTGTGTTTGGTGGTTTTTGTTTTGTTTTTTTTTTTTGAGGGGGAAGTCCACAGGGATTTTAATGGGCAATTCACACTGTCAAATCAGCATTTTTGCACACTCAAAAAACCTAAGTCTCTACAGTCCAAAAACCCAAAAAAGCCCCTGAAGAGATGATGTTAATTCTGAGCCAGTTTGTGTTTTTTTATTATTATTTAAATATGAGGGATCTGGGCTTGCCTATCTTTTCTTGGATTCAAACAAACAAATATTTTCCAGAAAGCAAACAGAATTTCACCCTGTCTACAGTACACAAGGGAAAGAGAAAAAACTACTTGACCCCAGGACAACATGATGCTCTTTTTTTCCCGTTGTCTGGTTGCGATGCAGGAATGTGTAATCTGCAGTTGGAACTGGCAGATGCGCAACTTTTATTTGTAAAACTGACTTCATTATTCCTGCTGTAGGGGTGGGCTGGCTGAAGATGTTTGGGACGCTGACAGTTTCTGGCCTTCCTGTTGAATCATCCGTATATTTGGCCTGGGCTGAACAAGCAGTAGCATCGCTAAGCTTCGATCCAGGCTCTTGGGATTGGGAGAGCAGCTGGCATGGTTAAACCATTGCTCTTTAGCACTAGTTTTCATTATCTCAGTGTTATCATTGTCCCTCAGTTTGATTTTGTCATCTTCTGAAACTACAGACTGAGGTCATCACCTTACATTGCATGCAAAGAGTAGAGCAGAGATGGTTTTTACTGGAGCTTTAGATAGCACTATCACATTACAAATAACTATGATCTAATGTTATATATCACCCTAGAGCTAAAAATCCCAACCACCCACCAGTGCTTAGCTATATTTTACTTATGATGGCTTGCGTGGTGCTGTACCTCCTGCTTGTCTCACTCTAAGAGTCTCACTCTGACTGTCTTCTCTTTTTTACCTTCTCAGATGTCTGCCTTAGTCTGAAGCAATTCCCTTAAGGTTAAGACAAAGGCACTGGGAACAAAAATTATGCGCGATTATATAATTAAAGCTTTCATTAATATATGTGAGAGTCTGAGCAGTCCAAACTTCTACATTTCTTTTGGAGCGCGTGAATTGATCTTCTCATTTGTATAGTAAGACAAAACATTTCTTTTCATCATTTTCCAAAGTGGAATTTTGTTGTTTTCTTACTAGAAAACCCCAGTTCCACTGTGCCCAAAAATGATATTTATGTTTCCTTTGCAACCACCCCTGGGGTTTGAACCACAGACCTACAGCACTGTAACAGAGGTTTCCATCATGTGCAAATTAAAGGGATTAAGACCAAACTTAGACAGAAGGGGAAAGCAGCAGCTTGGGGCTAGGCTTTAGAGATGGGCAGGTTAATGCAGGGACACATCACATTCCCTTCATGGCTGATCATGCTGCCTCCATGGGTCACCTCTTGTGTCTTCCCCATTGCTTATGAGTCGTCTGACTTTCCCAGTTTGTTACCTGTCACCTTCCATGTCTCAGCTGGAGGTGTTCCCTTTCCAGTGCTGCAGGATTGACTCTTTTCCTCCTCTCTCCCTCTCTGCTGTTATTTATCCCTCTAATTGTGCCAAACGTTTTAGGCTGTAGTTTCCATGAAGAATTCTATGCAGAATAAAGTTGATGCTGTATATATGAAATGGTGATCTGCAATTTGTATTTCCTCCACTGTATAACTCAGGATTATTAAATAACCATGTGGCTGGGTGCAGTTACTAATATCGAGTAGACAATGCAATTTGTTTTTACTATTTCCTTTTGTTGATCCCTCTTTATTGCTTCTCATCTTGCTTGGAAACACAGAATGTTTGTTTCCTGGATTTGTCAGCATCATAGCAGCAGGTCAGAGATGCAGGAGATGGAGAGTAGGTTAGGAGGCATGATTTGAGTGTCTGTCATTCAAAGTGACCAGCAAACCCCCAGGGTAGAATTCAGCATCTGCAAAGCTCATTAGGTTGTTTATCTTATCTTACTAGTATTTGATTTTTGCTAACACTTAGAAATCTTGCACTTCTGAATTGTGCTGGCATGGGATCTGAAGCACAGAGCAACTCATTACTATGGCAAAGCTCAACTCCTTTGTGTTTCATGACAGTCCTACAACTCAATGACCAGGGTGGTGGCCCTACCAAGGCCTCTGATCCTACCTTTTGTTAGTATAGAAAGAAGAAAAAAGACAAAAGAAAAGGCATTAAAATTAAAGTCTCATGACTGTAATGAAAAGGTTATTTCCCCTTCTCTCACAAGTTAAGTTCTGTGCAATTGCAGCTCACTTTGTCCTGTCCATCTCATAGTCTCATTAGCTGCTGGGCCACAGAGGAATTGAGGAAAGAGAGTTGAGGGTTTTATCTGCATGCTGTTCCAGTGTAGAAGATTCAATGAGACGATGGCTTGTCATTTTTTATTAATGAGTTGGAGTCTGATTCATTATAGATGTGTGGAATGAGTTCAGTGTGGCTGCAGGGGGAGGGGAAAGACTCTGCCAGTGAAGAGGTATCCTCACCATGGGTCTTCTCCTGCTTAGTCTTAAGCAGTGTGACTCACCAGTGTGTTGCTTGCCAGTGTGCTACAGGGCAGCTGAGTTAACGTATGGCTCCAGTTTCCCACTGGAAAACACAAGCCTGTGTGTTTCGGTGTATGACAAGTGGCCCCGGAGGAGAAACAGCTGTTTAACAATGCTCAGCAGTCAGACATTACAGAAAGGTTTCCGAGGGATGGTCCCTTAGGATCTGGCTGGCTGGAAGGTTGGTGGCTAAGAGGGTTTCCAAAATTTCTGACTGAGGGAGTAGGTTGGCATGGTGGAGAAAATTATGTTCTCACCAACAGAATCAAACAGCTCTGTGTGTTTGTCCTTCCTTACACGCTGGTGGCATGAATTGTATGCATCTGGGATATCTGTATCTATAGATACGCACATATGTGTATGTATACATAAATATATTTTTTCAACATTTGCAAAAAAACATGTGGCCAGATAAACTTGTGTTCAGGAGAAGGTGTGTCAAGTACCGAGGAGGTACCAATTTCAACTAGAGGCAGAAGGAGCATCAGTTAGCTTGCCTGTTGTATTGTGTTTTTTCTGTGTTTAAACTTTTAAGCTCTCTGCTTTTTACAGAGATAGGTCACCATTCAGCATTAATCTTGATGCAGAATGTCAGAAAGACCTGCAGCTGGAGTTGTCTCTCACGTTCTTAATCTAAAGTGAAGGTTGTTCAGATAACTTCAGTCTGACTGCTCTTTGTATACAGAAAAATATAAATTGTGTGTTTGGCAGTGGTCTCCCTCTGGGAAGGTGTGGTGGTGTGTAGTACCTCTGTGCCATGATGGTGCACCTACTGATGCACATGTTTCATCTCTACATCAAGCCACCAAATAGAGAGTAATTAAGGAAATATTCTTGGAGTGTCTTAGAGAATCATTAATTTGACAGCACTTATTGAATAAAAGAAAGATTTCTTGCTTTGCATTTACACTTTCCCCTAGATAAATCTGGCTGAGGTTATGTGCTGGTGATCTGCAAAGGACAGAACGTGCTGTTTTCCACCACTGTTTATAATTGTCCAGTGTAGTTCAAGTATTTTGAAGGTAGCTGCACAACTGGGTACATACAGAAATAAAGATGTGTTGCTTCTGTCTTCACTGAGAGCTTTCTTTTCCTATGTTTTTTCAGGCCCCCAAGTCTTTTCAGATGGTTGGGTGTACTATATAGAAACTTAAATAAAATCTCAGGTTGCTGTTTGTTATTCCGTGCTTGCAAGAAAAATAAAAGATCAAACTGTCCTTGCAGTAAAACTGCAAGCTTGAAAGGGTTAATGCAACAGACAGACCTGAAGGAATCTTTTCCCCTTGTAAAATATGCAGCCAGTGTGACAGCAGAATTCCCAGAGTCAAGTTATCTTTTACATTAGTGAATGTTGTTCCTAAAGCTTTAGCTGGGGTAATAAATGATTCATGGTAACCACACTTTTGTGCACAGCCGTCCACTTGATGTTCAGTCCATACACAACTTCAAGAAGCCTTGTGCAGCAGCTGTACGGCTCCAGTTCGTCAGCTTTCTCCCAATAACTGTGACAGGGTGAAAGGCATTTGAGAAACAAATGGTAAGTCGAAGGGAAAGGTTTCTCCTCTGCCTCTCAAAGTGTAAATTAGAAGTGTTTGTTTGTGCTTTCTGTGCAACTCAAGTTTGATGCATGCTTCTGAGAGTCTGGATGTGGAGAGGAGGCTAAGGAGGAGGCAGCTTCTCTTTAGGAAAGAACTTTCGAAGTGGTGCATGTCAGTTCTCCAAGCAGTTCCCCCACAAGCGACTAATGAGACCTCCCAGTACATGTGTACTGTGAGGGAGACCCCCTTGCAGATCTGCTCCAAGTGAGATGACATTCAGAGTTGGGCTGCAGAGTAGTCTCCCACTCCCTGACCTTCTGTTCACACTCCTCAATGTCCACTAAGAGAGTGAGCTTCTCCCAGAACCTTCCACACCCAAACACAGCTGTGGAGCTGGGCTCCTTCTTCCGGGAGAAAGGGACTGGTCCAGGTGGGAGCTCAGTGCTGAATTTTGGAAGGCCAAGCATTAGTCCCTGCTGTCTCTGCAATTTGTCCTGCTGGGACAGTTAGTTACATTACTTGCTAAGATATTGTTATATATGTTAGCTTAACCTGACCTAAGGCACAATACATGATCTATGTTAAAATGCTTAACCACTCCTGTAACTAAAGATGCACATCTAGAGGGTTCTTCATCTGATCTGGAGAATAGATTGTAAAATGATTGGGAAAATTGCTTTAGGAAGACTATTTCCACAGTTGGAGGGGAACTAACAAAGTTAGACATAGAAGAGATGAACTTTATCTTTGTTATCTCTGGTTGCATTTATTAAGAAGAAGAAGAAGAAGAAATCAGGGCAGGATATATTTTCTGGCTCTGCGGGCCAATTTGCAGCAGCGTTTGTGTCCACATAGCTACACTGCCTTCCTGCCCAGAGCAAAGCTCTCGTCTGCATCCCCATATGGGGAGAAGCCCTGAGCCAACTCTCTTTTCCTAGCTGTGCCCACTGCTTCCTGAGCATAATGCTTGAGGGAGGTCACTCTCAGTTGAACAGAGCACTCTGATACTTCCCTAGTGGGACTCATACTGATAACTTCTCCAACTGAGGTGACTGAGAGGGTAACTGATTTGACATTCTGTGATTGCTTTAGATAGATTTATCCAAGCAACAAGACTTGTGCAAGATTAAAAATAATCTAGAAAAAAAAGTCTTCCAATTGGCACAAACAAGGTAAGCACAAGATTTGATCCAATTAAAGAATGGAGATTGTCAAGGGGTTGTTATGTCAGGACAATGGACAGTCATTTGCAATGCTTCCTGTGATCTGAGATCCATGCAAAGTGAGTGGAGAGAGGACGTATCTAAAAGTAGACTCCAAGCCTGCAAGTTTCTCAGCAGTCTAAAGAGCCCAGAACTAAGCACAACAGCAGACATCCGGGAGTGACAAATACCGACGAAGGGAACTTGGCCCAGTTCATTCAGTTTTCTCCACAAAATCATATGGGGAAGGTTTTCGGTTTTGATCTTGAGTTGACTTCTAAGTGGACAGCCCTTATGTCATTCCCCTTATGACTGTCCCCTGTGCAAGCATGAAACATTACACCAAGCATTCAGCTGACTTTTTTAAGAGTCTGGTTTCAGAGTGCCTCGGCTCTCTGGAGCAGCAAACACAATGTATTGGAGACCTACACTTCGCATCTCTCTCTCTCTCTCTCCAGCAATTCATGAATAGTAAGCACAGTGGGTTTTACAAGGACAGATATGGAATAGTCTCCACTGCATTTCGGTGGAAAGTGCAGTATACAACTGACATAGCTTAGCCTTGGGTGTTTGCTGGTTTAAAAGAAAAAAAATATTTCCAACAATTTAGAGTTTTTTTTCTTACCAGACCAATCACAAACTTGCGAAGCATGAAATGAATTTCACTGGTGCTTGCCAATAAGCTTCTTTCTCTGATATTGGTTTTTATGAAATGGCTATAATCTTTGCTGGTAATGAATGAAAGCTACACTATGAAGTCCCACCTAACATTCTTCTTCTTGATTTATGGTGTATTGGTTAAAATAGTAAACTGATAATGATCTCAAAATAGTGATAAATCACTATGGGCCGATGTATCAGTAACAAGAGAAAATGTTCTGGTGGAAGAAACTTGGAGCCAGTTGAGAAACAGCTGAGTGTTCTGCAGACATAAAGGATACCAGGGAATCCACAAAAATACAAGTTACAGTACTCTCTCCCTTTATTTTTGTCAAGATTGGGTCGTTCCTTACTTCAGTATAGTAAACTCAAGACCTTTATGATGAATTAACTTTCCCACACCCCTTGATATATCAAATCTAATTAGAAAGTGTTGGTGGAAATCTGTTCAGGCCAAAATCCTGTCTGGATCTGAAGCTTAGGTCTGGGCATGATCATTCAATTTGGTACACTTCTGCAGAAGGCTGGTATGTAGATCTTGCTTCTACCAAAGTAGTTACCTTTGTGGATAAATCTGTGCATATGTGTAGTTTTCTAAAGGTGAAGCAAAGTAGTGTTGTTACTTCGTATTGCCTTAGCTTCTAGATAATGCACCTTTTCTCTTCTCATCAGATATGTTTTCAGACCAATCATGGCTTTTCGATGGGATCATATAATTATGATACATTCTGGCTTAGATGTATTTTGAGTAATGATAGAGAGAGAGAGAGAGAACAGATGGAGCCAAACTAGACCTGCCTAAACATGGTTTGAAAAGACTATGATGTCTGCTGAAGTCTCCTGAGAACCAAAACATTACCTGCTCTTTTGGAGTCTTGACCTATCCCAAACTGATCTTCCTAGAAAGAGTTTGGGTTAAATTCTCCATCTTGTCTTGTCTCATAATGGAAACTTTCTTTGGACTTGGTGCTAATCATACCAATGAGCCAGCTCTGATTGGTACTAGCTTGCAAAAGGCCTCTTTTGTTCTTGTTAGAGTATCTAACCTCTAAATCTATTTAATACCCTTTCCCTGGTTGTCCATCATTATGACACATGATTTTCCAAAGGATTTACTATTAGTTAGCAGCACAGGGCTTTCTCCCTGGGGTAGCAGCTACTTGCAGTGAAGAAAATGCATGTTCGATGTAGCAATTTGTCTTTTTTTATATATTTATTATAAGAGTAAATGAGTTATTGTGGGAGACTTCAATATTATTGCAAATTAGGTGCTACAAGCCAAGCCATGCACATTTGTTATGTTTCCAGGCATACACAGCATGCATAGTGGTTCAAAAATCAGCAGTCATATTATATCTAGGCCTTTTCCTGGGCAGCTGCTACTTTGCAGGTGTTTTTGTAGTGTGACTGTTCCATAACTCTGCTCACTTCAAATGAAGGGAGGGGGGGCATCTGTCACAAAAGTGATTGCTATAAAAAAAGGTTTTGATGAGCACAAAGGCATGAATTATAAAATCTCTCAAGATTTAGTTTCCAAAGTAGGCATGAGCTAATGAATATACAGAGAGCATTGCTTGTCATATATTTCTTCCACAATAGTAATTTATGAACTGGGTGGGTTTTTTACTTGCACCTCTCTGGATGTGCTTGCAGGCTGGAAACTTATCGAAATTTATAAATTGCTCCTTTATTCAGAAAAGTGTGTAGAATCAAGTACAGCACACAGAAACTAGTCCTACCCAACCTCTGCTTTAAGGAGTTTAAATTAACTGCTGAACTTTAAGTCAGCAGGATTAGTCAAGTGTGTTGGTTTCAGCAGCTTGCTGGTGCCAGAGTCTTTATGTTGGGGTGGAAACAGAGGGAGTTCTGTCCCGGGTCAAGCTCTGATTTGTTGGTCGAGGGGAAATCAGACTCTTGCCAAAAAAACCTATTTTTGCAGAAGTGGACAAACAGGTGAGAGGACCTTGATAAAATCTTCTGCTTCCTAAATTGAGCCCTTTCCTCCAGCTTAGCTATCAGCCTAATCCTGGATTCAGAGTCTATTCTGAATTTGCACTCTATTCCTTCTGATGTTCCTGCAGGACAGGATGGTGTCTGGTGAGGGGGGAGAGCATCCTGTGTACAAAACATAAGGAATACTCTGAAAATTCTCTTTGCCTCCATCAGTTTCCAGAAGAGAGGTATAGATAAGAAGGTGGAGCCCTTCTCTGTCTCTTTTCTTGTACATTTCCTGTTTTATTTTCCAAGAAGAGTAAGCTCATGTGTCACTTTTCTTCTAACACTAGTTATATTCATCATAGGTGACCTGAATCATTTGTACTTGTGGTTTATAGTCTCTTGACATGCATTGTTTTCTCTAGCTTGAATTATAGCACATTAATGAGGCATGTATCTGTTCAGATGTATGCAGTCGGCTCATGAAAGATGCTTTGGTAACACTTTGACTAGTTTGTCACCAGCCAGTACTTTGGCAGCTGCAGAGGAAAAAGCAACCCAAATTCATACAAGGGACTAAGACAATCTGACATTAAACTTTTAAGAAATGTATTTACACATGCTAGAGCTTACCATGTAATTAAGCACCTAATTGTAACCTCCCTGTTCCAAGCTTTGGTGAAGTAGGTATTGCTTTAATGCGCTTGCACTTCTAATGGGACTCTACTGACACTTCTTGACACATTCTTTGCTGAGAGTGGGCTGCAGCTGGTGTAGGCAACAGCCTGGAAAGGTTTAGCAGTGCTGGAAAATAGCATCCAGGCTGAAAGCTTGCAGTGGTTCATGTTGAAAAGTCAGGATAGGTGCATTTGGTGAAAGGAACCAGGGATGCTAAAACTGTGATGGGACAGCCTGGGGAGATGGCGCTTGGACTACTGCTACAACGGACCAGATTCTAACTTCAACATGGGAGATTCAGGCTGGCCTTCGATCTGCAAGGCCTGTGCAAGGAGCCTGCCTCTCTTGCTCTGTGGAAACCCTCCATTTCATCTATGCTTTCCTGTTAAGCAAGAGCAGCCCCAGTGCTCAGCAGTTCCCATCTGAGTGCTTTGCTGCAATGGCATCTTTGCCCTTCCTGGTTACAAAAAAGGATCACTTTTTACTATTTCCCTATATAAGATCTGGAGTTGTTTGATGGTGAGAACAGAATGAAGTTCTGAGAGTCCTAAATTTAGCTTCTTGTTCGGCTACAGGTTACAACTTTGTGCTCCCATGGTTTAGGAGTGCCTTGGAAAGTTGTTAGTTTATAGCTGTTGTCTTCAGTAAGCATTGGACCAGGACCTATTTGCAACATGATATTAGATCTATAGGAGCATGGGGAACAATTTGGATTGTGCTCCCACTTACCAAGGGAAGCTGGAAAAAGACCTTTCAGACAAATTTGGGGAGGAGAAAACATTATTGCCATTTCTCCATCAGACAAAGAGAACAAAAATAATTTTCTTACTGAGACTTTGTGAGTTTTAAGCCATTGTGGAGTACAGCCCTACTGCTGTACATGAATGCAACTTCATGTTATTAATATGCAATCATCCAGAAAGCTGTCTCAGTTTGGCAGAAACAATTTTATTTGTGTGTTAGTGCAATGGATTACAGATACCAATCTGGAGTGGCATGCTAAGGACAAAGAATGTGAAAAACTGCATCTTGAAATCCATCTAAACTTGAATAGTTTAAGTCTCAAGGGGCAAAACTGTGTTATAAGTATTCCTGTTGAGTACTAACAAGTAGTCCCATTAAGCAGTAGCTAGAAATCAGCATGCCTCCAAGACAACCCAGCCACATTTATTCAGAGACCTATTTGTGGGTGAGATGAGTGGCGGTGTCTTTGTACTTTCCTCTGAAATACTTATCCCTCGAACATCCCTCTGAGCTCCCGGGTTTCCAGAGGCCAGGACTGCCTCTTAATCTTTGTTTGCATTCAGCTCTCAGAGATCAGTATTTTCTCATTACAAATTGCTATGCTTTTAAAATGACAATAAAGGTAACTTTTAGCCCACAGATAGAGTCAGTTGTTTGATTTAACTGAACTAGTGGTGTATATTTAGGGGCTTTCTGATTCACAAGAGTTTGTGTATATACGTTCTGAGGAGAATCTGTGCTCTCAGGGACTTTTTTCCCCCCATATAGAGACTGTTTATCAGAGTTCAGGCGGCACACTTTGTAGGAGCTGAGACTGTAAGAAGTCTCTCCCAGCTGTATAGAAATCTTTATTGCCTTTAATCATTTAGTATTCCATGGAAATGGTATCGTCATCATCTTTATTTTCCATGCACCACTCAGATAAAAATGCGTCTTTTATGTTCACAGATTTGGCCAAACCAGTATATTATTTCAGCCACTTTTCATTAACAACTTGGGGTGTTTTAGCTGTGCAGTGTAGTTCTTTCATTGTGCTTCTATGCCACTTAACTATTGAATGAAATTTAATACGTTGCTTATAATTAGCAGTGAGGAATGTTACCCTATCATCAGTTCACTGCTACAAGGCTAGCTTAAAGATTTTAACAAAGAAAATATTCTTTACTGTTGAAATGCTTTGCAATTCCATCCAGACTGCTCAAAATAAACATTGTTTTTGAACCAAACTCTTTCCCCCTATCCCCCCCTCCCCCTTCCAAAACAAACAAAACATTTTCAGTGGCCAACAGATAGAAATTTGACCCTAATTACATGCTTTGTCTATTCATGCCATGTAGCAGAGGTCCAGAGAGTGATAGTCTTAAACTGAATGCACTTTAACATAGCATCAGGTGCTGGCAGGAATACACAGTATGTGTGCTGAAAAGTATAATGAGTTAATGTGTTTTTGAAGCTACAATTTGCATATGTGAAGTGAGGTGGGATTTTTACACACCACCACCCACCCCCACCCCCCCCGTAGTGATTAGCAATTCTGGGACAAGCCTAAAAACCCTTACTCAGCTATAACTTACGATGCTTGGTCATTGTTCATATATTCATAATATAAATGAGACTTTGGCATTAGTTGAGTTTCCAAAGACCACCACATTTCTTCAACCACTATGGAGTTCAGTAGGCTCTAGGATGGGAAGAGGAGGGATGTACCTTGGAGCAGCTTCCCAGGTCTCTTTGCTTGTTAGTTCACCATGCTATTGCTTGCACTCCTAGGCATTTCTCCAGGGAATCTGGGAAGCCAGATGGCTTCTGATGCTCACAGCAAAGCCCCTGTCAGTGGCGGAGTACTCTCAGTGCCCAAAGCCCCAGCAAAGCACTCTGGAAAGGTGTCTACCCAGTCCAGGCTCTGCTTAGTGGGACTTGCTGGAGAAATGGCTAAGCATCAAGTGCAGTGGTGATTCCTTTAGCGTTAACTGAAGGAACCTGAATTAGTAACAGTGAGGATATTAAATTGGCTGTGGTTATGCTTATGTCTGTGTGCACCCGAGTGAGGTCAGTTGATGTCTCGGACCTAGGAGGTGTTGAAGGTTGGTTTTGGTGTGGAAATGGCCATGAAGAGAGGTTGTCATCAGAAGGACATATTTACTCTTGTCTGGGTTGTTATGGCCTTGTTGCACTGTGTTTGCACTCATGTCCTGGCTTCTTTTACTAAGCTCGGTATGCTATACTAAGGTCCTGTTCTTTCCAGACTCACTCTTCTGAAGCCCAAAGTAAAAACAATAACATTAGTGTTATTTCATTTCCCTTTGGTGGTTCTTTCTTTGTTTATTTCCTTGTCTTGAATTCAATTTATGACTTTGGTTTCTCTGATATATAGGAAAATTTTGTGGCAGCTCTGCACAGACATTACTTCTAGGCAGCAATCTTAAACAAAACAAAAGGGAGAGAGAAAAAGGAGGAGACTGTATCTTAGTTACAGAACAGCTAGTTTGTTTGTATTGAGAAGGAGAACTATTAAAGAATGCACTGTGATTTGTGTTGTAGGTCTAATTTGCGTGAGACTTAAATGCACCCATGTGTTAGAGTGTTTGCAAGAGTTAAAACTTTGAGATGTTGGAAGAGATTGAATTTAATTTGTAATTTGTGCAAACATTTTAATCTCCCTCGCAGAAGACTTGTGAAGTCTCTTTAAGTCCAGAATGTTTAATTGTTCAGGCAGAGTTTTTTCAGGATGCCCAAGGTAAGTAGGGACAAACTCCAAATGCAAATCACATCGTTGGGTTCTTTCCCTGTTTCCATCAGACCTGCACTTTCTGCTTCTACTACATGAGCTACCAGAGAAAAGTATTGTGGTGGGTCCTGTGTGGTCTGTGAAGAATATCAGCTGTGACTTCTGAAGGAGGCAGAAGTGTGCATCAGATAGGAAGGAATACCTCCATGTTACTTCTACATGACTTTCAATAAAGTAAAGAAATCATTAAGTGCATTCAGTGAACCAACATTGTCATTGGATACTAGAACGAGAAGGAAGAAGTGAATTTGTTCAGCAGCTATGTTAGAGATTCAGTTTTGAGCTGCTTGGGTAGTTCTGAGACTTCTTCAGTCAAAAAGAGAAATTAAAATGAAGTAGCATTTTATTGAATACCTTCCAGTATTAAATGGTTGTGCCAGGATGGAGCACTGATGCATATCCATGGCAGTTCTGCAGTAGAAGTTTTTCAGTGAGGAACATTGACAAAATGTATAGACTTGTTCATTTTAATACATTCTTCTTATTACTCTTGAGTGGTGTACTGGGACCAATACTATTTAATGTTTTCATTGATGAGAGAAACAGTGCACCCTCAGCAAGTTTGCAAAAGACACCAGGCTGAGTGGTGCTGTTGGCATCTGTGAGGGATGAGATGCCATCCAGGTGGACCTGGTTTACAAACTTGGGAAGTGGGTTTGTATGAACTTTATGAAATTCAGCAAGGCCCAATTGCAAGAACGTGCACCTAGATTTGGGCAACCCCTGATATCAGTACAGATGGTAGATAAAGGAATTGAGAGCAACCCTGTGGGCAAAGACTTAGGAGTACTGGTAGATGAAGATGTGCACTCACAGCCTAGACAGCGAACTGTGTCCTGGGCTACATAAAAAGTAGCATGACCAGTAGGTCATGGGAGGAGGTGATTCTGCATCCAGCTCTGGAGTTCTTGGCATTAGACAGCACAAAAATGACCAGAAAGATAGAATATCTCTTTTGTGAAGAAAGGCTGAAAGAGTTGGGCTATTCAGTCTGGAGAAGAGTAGTCTCTGGGACAAACATACTGAGGCTGTTCAATGCTAAAAGAAGCTGTTAAGAAAGATGGGGAAAGACATTTTACCAAGGGCAAAGTGAAGCAGTTTTAAACTGAAAGAGGTTAGGTTTAGACTGGACATTAGGAAGACAGTTTTTACAATGAAGATGGTTAAAGGGTGAAGTAGCTTGCCAGGGAAGTTGTGGATGCCCCATCATTGAAAGTGATAGAAGTAAGATTGGACTAGGCTTTGAGCAACCTGATCTAGTGAAGGATGTCCCTGCCTACGTCTGGGGTTTTGAATTAGATGATCTTTGAAGGTCTCTTGCAATACAAACCATTCTGTGATTCTCTGATGATAGGTTGTCAAGTATGCCAAATGTTTCAGCAGCATATGAGACACAACCATCTTTAAAAAAAAATGGCAGAGAGTCTCAAATTGGACTTTCAAAATCTCTTAAAATGCTCTTGGAATATTTTCATGAGTGTGGTGAGGCTGTGTTTCACCCTCTTCAACCTGCCTTGAAGAAGGTACATATTTGGAGTGTGGCTTGCCTCAGAGACACTCTCCCAGACAATTTGGATGCTATGCTCCTACTAGTACTGAATGGTGTGCCATAAAGAGGCGATTTTATGTTTTGCACACAGTCATCAATGGCTTCCTGCTTGGGAACTGTGGTATTCAGACACAGCAGCAGCAGCAGCAAAGACATGTAAACACATTTACACCCATTAAGTCAAGGCCAGAAAAATGTTGGCCTGTTCCCACTAAGAATATAATAACTTGCTCACTAGTGCAGGTCCAGCTCATGTGCTAGGGTGATTTCTGGAGCAGCCCAGACTGGTGGCAGCATCCCAAGTAAGCTCCATGATGACTGAAATGTGGGCCACTTGCAAGACCATTACCACTCTCTTCTTTCTTCTGCTCTGTTGTGTGCTTGAGGGATGATGGCCGTTTCGGTTGTAGTTTGTTCTTGGAGTAGTATTAGTTTCTCGGTCACCAGCAGGCTGTCAGTTCCACTATTTGTGACAGAAAGAGGAGCAGAAATTTTATAGAAACCCACCATCAGGACCTGCTTGGGCAAAGACCTGTTATTTCATAATTAGCTCTGATCCTTTTGGTCCAACCATTCAGGAATTGGCTCTAATCATCATGCAAAGCCAAATTTTATTCTTTCTTACCTTTTTTTTTTTTTTCTTTTTTTTTTTTTTTTTTTTTTTTCCCTTGGCTCTAGCAGTCGTCCTACAGTAATGTTGTGATGTCTGCCTCCAGTGACACTTCTAGTGAGTTTGCATGACTGAGTGATCAGGATGGAGCAATCATACTTAGACTGTCCTTAAATAGAAGTGTCAGTGGAGTACAACACCATGTTTTAATCTGATACCACAGGGGGACAATGGTGTGACTGTAGTGTATCAGCCTTGCTCTGTATTGGAATTGTTACTGTTGTACCTTCATGCACTTTACTGAATGTACTGTAGTATCAGTGCTCACCACTGAAGATTTCCAAAGTGCTCCAGAATATGGTCCAAATGACTGAGAATATGTGGAATAAAACCAAACTTTGTTTGATTTACTGATTGATTTTTAATGCATTTTTGGGCTAGTGGGTGGCTTATTTTACAAGAAGCAACTTGCTATTGCAGTTTCAGCCTCAGTAGCCTTAAAAGACTTCTGCACACAGTTTGGAATGGGTCTTTGAAGGCAGTGACTCACAGATGGGTTTGGCCTGACTCCAGAGTAATGCAATTTTGATCCACTCCAACAAGGGGCAGTACTGCCAGTCTGCATCAGCCAGCACATGCTCTATTCTCCTTCTGTGTATTCACATTTCCCATGAACCCATGGCAAATCTGAGCATGTGTGTGGCGGTGTTTTTCTTTTCTAAGCTAAAAAAATGTAGTAGCAATGGCCCAAGTCAAGCCAAACCTAAGCAGTTACATACTTTGGGAATGTTCCCATTATAGCAGATAGGAAAACTTCCATTGCATAGAAGTGATTTTGCAAATCCAAGTGAAAAGCAATGAATGGAAAACTTATTAGAATATAGCCATTCATTCTTGAGCTAAATCGACAGTTGGACTCGATAATCTTAGAGGTCCTTTCCAAGCGAAACAACTCTATGAAGTTAACAAGGTTAAATATAATTTAGTGAGTTTCTCAGTGTAGGTCTGCACAATCCATTAACAAGCGTTTAAAACAAACACTCTGATAACCACATTTCTTAAGAGCTGCATCAAATGTGCTTTTGCAGAAGGTCAGCCCTGGATCTGTGATATTCTGGGCTTCTCTGTGCTCTTGGGACCACTTTCAGTGTTTAACATGCCACGAATAAATAAGCACTCTGGAGCCCTTTTTGGGTTTCGCCTTTTTTTTTTTCCTTTTCTTTCTTTTTTTTTTTTTTTTTTTCCCCCTTCTCCTGAGCGTGAAAGGATCTGAGAAACAGTACTAGCAGCAGCAACACCTTGTGCAGATCAGAAGAAAAACCTCTCCTCTGACTTGAACTGACTCCTGCTAATTACATGGCTGGAGATGGACCTTTAGGGAATCTGTCCCACAGCATTGTCCTGAGCAATCCCCACCAAATTAGGGCCAGTCAGGCCAAATGAGAAGAGGGTGGTAATTACCAAGATTATTTTCTTTTTCAACATGCTCCTTAGCTCTACTGTGCTGGGTGTTGGTTTTCTAAAGGGACTTATAATAAACGTGGGCCACCTATATATAGCCCAACTTTTGTTCGTTCGCACAGTTCAGAAAGCCTACTGTTTGAGGTTAGCCTTGAGTAAACTTGTACCATTTACTTTGGAGCATTTCAAAGGGAACAAAAACACAAATCATGATGAGGCTAATAAGAAGTTTGGGTGTTTAGTTTAAATGTGTACACAGCAATCATTGTAGAGGAAGTCCTTCTCTTTGGGAGTACATTATTATTAAGCAGCATTGCTGTTTGCCTGGTTTTGTCTGGTCCGCAATTTGCATTCACTTGATGGATTGCCAGGGTCGGAGGTGCACTACTTGGGAAACACTGAAGTGCCGTCTCAGCAAACTCTTAAGAGGAAGGGAACACTAATACAAGCATTTGCCCAAGCTCCTTGAGTCTTCTTAGGCTTCCTTAGGCTGTACTAGATCAATATGACAGTTTGCTAAGAAGCTTTGGACATGCATTCACAAACTCTTTCTATTGGCTTTCTTGGCATGTTATTCAGGAGGTAGCTGCTAGTGAAACATGTCTGCTACCAGTACAGAAGATTTATACATGCATTTTCTTCTCCTGCTAAGTGATTTATTTACTAGCAATAATGCCTTGCAGAGCTGCTTGGTCCAGTTTGCAGAACTCATTATGTCGACCCTCAACAATCTATAGATGAATGGGATCACTCTCTCTCTCTTGTTTTCTCCCCCCCTCCCTCCCTCCCTCCATCTTGTGTATTTTAGCTGTGGTCACATGGCTTTAATCCTCCTGTTCAGTAGAGTGAGATGATCCCAAGCTGGTGAACATTTCTTTCCATAGTATGCACAGAGGTAAGTTCTCTTGTGCCACCTGTCTCAGAGCAATGAAGGGGTTTGCTAGCTTACTTCTTTTAGTTGTAATTTGCTTTCTGACGTCTTACTATCTATTCTTTTGCAAATGGATGGGCTTATATGGGAGACACTTTAGACAGATTATTTCCCATGATCTATAAACCATTCAAAATAGAGCAAAAATGTAATATTGCAAAAGTTTTTAATAGCAAAACCTTTGTGCTGACAGGTCGCTCAAATCCCTCTGTTCTCAGGCCACCAGAGTTTCATGCTCGTGCCTCTCAGCCTTCCTGCTCACTGGCTCTCTTTTAATTCTTGCCTCTCCTGAGCACTTGGTGATATTCAGCCCTTCCACTTCCTGCTGGCAGAGAATGGGAAATTGGCTGCTCCAACAGCTCTTGCTGTCGATCTCTCAGCCAAGAAGGTTAGGCAAAGGTGAAAGGTGAGCAGATTATTCACATTTTTATCTGTAAAGTGCTAGCAACGCTCTTCATGTCACTAACAGGAGGGATGTAGGCAGTCTGGGCTCAGATGCAACAGTTACCGCATTCCACTCAAAGCCCTGTGGCTCCACATGCCCCAGAGGTGCTGGCTTCAGGGCAGAGCTGCTGTCTCCCTGCAAAGCAATAGATGGGCTGCCTGCAGAGCAGGCAATGTAACCTCTCAATCCATGATGCACCAAGTTTTCTCTTAGCAATGGGAAGTGCAATTAAACATTGGGGTCTCACTGTGCTTTTAGGGAGTGGGGAACCTTGTCCTGGTCTTTCCACTACACCTGAGTCTTTGTTTAGGGAGCTTCCCAGCACATTTGGCATTGTCCCCTTCCCCAAATGCCTGAACAGATATATGATTCCTTGGCCATGTGATTTAGAAATGTTCCAGGGCATCTTAAACTGTTTCACATTTTATTAGCCCTGCCAAGTGCTAAGCACACCTTGAATAAATTCACAGTTAGTGGTTGTGGCGTATATACCTTGGCTATCGTGGGTGGACAAAAAGTGTTTTATACCCCCGAGGAGCAGCAAAAGAATGAACTCTGTCCATGCAGCAAGAGGATTGAAAAAGTGGAATTAAATCATGTCTGTCTGCCTGTGGTTGAACTAGCAATGAGGCATTTTCAATCAGAGGTCAGGGCTGTGGTAAAATTTCTGCTTCAGTTTTTGCTTGCCGTGATTTTCCCTCATACCAGACTCTCTGTGAAACTCCAGAAGGACCGAGACGCTCTCTATGTCTGACCTTTCAGAGCAGGATTTTTCAGACAGTCCTGTTTCAACCGAGCATGCAGGAAGGAAGTGACATGTGTTAGTCATACACCCTGGTGTGTGTTTAGCATCCAATTTGTGTACAGTCCAGAATAATTCTGCAAAGCTAGACTAATGCTTAGATGTTTTGATGTTTGGGCTAGGAGGGGATTTCTTCATACATGAAACAGGCTTTCAGCAGGTGGGAAGGATCAATACATCCCCACCCCAGGGAGCACAGGCAGTGAAAATATTTTTGCAATAGATGCCAGAGCACAACCTATGCACAGGCATCTCAGCCTGAATAAGTACATTTCAAAGCTGGAGTCTGCTTATATTCACCCACCCAAGACAGACCCACCGTGGGTGCACATGGGCATCATTGCCCCAGCCTCACGGGCAGCATCGTGCTGCAGGGACAGCTGATGTACGCCAGTTTGGTGAGGAGTGTGTGCCTCAAAAGACAGATTGTGAGAGGTGTGGGAAGAGCCTGAGCATGCTTGCGTTACCAGCCCTTGGAAAGAGTGCTGGGGGCAGTTGCACCAGGCTTGACATCTTGAAATAACATTAATTAAAAGTAACTTTTTAATCCTTGAGGGAAGAGAAACCAGAAGTGACAGTCTCCTGGCTACAGCCCTTCGGTTTTAATCCCAGTTTTGACTTTTTGCCTGGGATCGACAAGCCACAGAGAACAAAAACATACTTTGAAAAGTTTCTTTCAAAGCAGATGAATCTTAATCACAAGGGTGGTGGTATTTTTTGACAGTTTTGTTGGGGGGATTTTTTTTGGTTGCTTGTTGGTTGGTTTTTTTACTGCTGCTGGTCTGGAGGAACTGCAACAGCAGACAGGTAGACAGGTCTATTTAAATGGATATCATTCTGCTTTTTTATCTCAAACAGTATTTTGCTCTTCAGCAATCACAGTTGTACGTTGTGTCTGGCTATTTTGGGGATATCAGACTGTCAAGAGGGTGGCTGGCGTTTTGCATCGCATGAGCATGGTGCCAGGATGATCTCTGCAAAGGGTCCTTAACTGGGAGGGAGTGGGATTAGCCAGTGTTTGGATCCGTGCTGGTACATACCTTTGAAAATGGGCTCTTTGAAACCAAACTGGAAGTGATGCAAGGGAGGCAGGAGATACTGTTTCTTTTTTTGCTGCAAAATCTCACCCTGTTTTCTCTAGTTAGCACATCTGCTGTCTTGCAAGGACCTTGGCCTGATAGTGGCTGGGAACTGTTGAGCAGACCACCTCTTCTCAGCTACCTGTCAGAGCAGCAAGCCTGGTATTTCCACGTAACCAACTGATCCAAAACTTTGTGGGTGCAGTGCCACAATTAACATTCTTTCTGAGCACATTGCATTAAGCAATCTCTATATGTGTCTTGAAGGAAACCTCTAAGAGATTGTCTTTTATGGAGGAATTATAAGAGATTTCTTATGGCTGAGTTCACCTATAGAAAATACAGAATTGTAAGTCTATGTAGTTCAAGAAAGAAACTGAATTAGCCAGACCCAGACAAGAATAAGTTAACAGTACTCACTAAGGAGCCTTGAGTGGAATTAGAAAAGAGAAAAACGGCTTGCTGATAAAAACAAAAGCCTGAAAACTCGAAGAAACCCTTCCTTCCCCCATCCCCATCTAATCAGTCCAGAACAGAGGAGGAGTGGGGGTAGGAGGGAATGCAGAATCTACTTGATGCCAGTGGTGTATCTCCTCCTTCTCTTCTTTATTTGACCCTCTCTTAGAGGAATGTTTAGCAAAGCTGTTTATTTTGCATAAACCCAAGTAATAACGTGGCCCCGGGTGACAGGACCTGAATGAAGATGACAGCAGTTTGATTTAACGATTAGCCACCTGACCCAATAGCACCTCTGGAATCTCAACTGCAGAATAAATTCCCATTCTTCCTGCATGGGCTGCATGTTAATCACGGGAAGAAAAGCAAAGGGTGCTTGCAATAGGGCCATTGTTCCTGGGGGCAAAGGCTTGAAAAGAAACTACCCGTCCCTGCCTGCTTTGTGCTGGCTTCATGCTGAGTCTTGGACACTCAAGTTTCTTTTACTGCTTTTATATCCCCACCCCCGGCAAAATGCTGTTTTCCAATGGGGCAGATTCAGTCAGATTCATTCACTGAGGGACTTGCCTTCTCCCTGAATTATCACTATATAGTTTCAAATATTTGTTTCAACTGAAAGTCAGCACTTGCTGTGCAGGAGTCTCTCCATTTGCGGAGTTAGTGGAGCAAGCGCTGAGGGATCCCTGCTTTTTCCAAACATTCCCTAAAGCAGCTTAGCAAAGTGGTAGGGCTTTGTTTTGAGGGAAACCAATTTGGGGAAAATCTTGCTGTGCTTTTTGTTTCCTCCCTCCCCCCCCCCTCCCCCTGCCCTCCCAACTCTTTCAAAGCTTCAGCATTAAGCACAGTTGTAATGGTACAACCCTTGCCTTAGCGGTCTACTATTCACTTACAGTTCAGCCTTCCAGCTTGGTAGCACAGGGAGAGATGTGGCAAAGGGGAATTAAAAAATGATTGCAAAGTCAACGGTTTAAAGAGTAATTACAGAGTCATTAAAGGTTATTATGGGGAAATGTTCAGCTGAGCAGCGATTAGCATTCCTGATACCTCAAGTTCACCGTGGTTTGAGGGCACAAGTGAGTCGAGTTGTAGAGGTCTCTGCTGTGAGGGGAATGGAAATGGCTCCTATCCCTGCAGCTGCTCTGAGGCTCGCAGCCTGTTGATGTGCCCAGGCTCTTGCTGCCCTCCTCCTCTCTGACCACCAGTTCAGCTGTCAGCTGCACCTCAGCACCGTAACCAACTCCAAACTATACGCTGTCGTGTCCTGCTCAGAGCAACACGGCTTGGCTTGGCTTGGCTTGTGGCTGGTGATCCCAGCCAACCATTCAGAGCTGCCTCGGTCCTGCCTTGCTTACTACCCATGTGAAAACCTTCAGGTGTCATCAGGATTCAGCTTTCTCATGCATGGGTGGTAGAGGACTGTGTGCTACCTTTTGCACCTGCAAACAATTCCAAAGGCTGAAACTCCTGGTAGGCAAATTCTTAAAACCAGCACCTCAGCATTGCCCTTTTGTGGTCACTGCAATGCACTTGCATGGCCATGTCACCCCAGAGCGCCCATCACTGCTCGGATCTGAGGTGCTGTCCTTGATATGGATGGACCTTGTTCGGCCCCAGTGGGAATCTGGGAAAGCCTGGTGTTGCTTCCTGCTGTAATTGGGAAAGTCTTGAAGCAAACACTGTTGTCTGCCGGTGTGTTTTTGTTTGTCTCTATGCAGTGAAAAAAATCACAAATTGAAGTCAGGTCTGGTGTCTTAGTGCAAGAATTGTGAAACTGACCAGAGTCCTTGACTTTCTGTAGTGTGGAAAGCCAATTAACTATTTAAACAGACAAAACACATAGATGAAATAGAACTAAGTATTAATAACAATATTAGCAAGTTACAAATATTTAAGTACAAAGGAGGTACAGCACTCATTGCTCAGGCAGTTGGCTTCTGGTCTGTACTGCTGTTTGGATTTTCTTTCCAGCATTGAAAAGGGCATTAATGTGTTGCCAGGAAATATTATTTCCAAGGTAAATCATTAAAAAAAAAAAAGGGCACAGTAAGCAGTGGGAGCCCTGAGATATGCAGAGGCAGACCCTGCTGGAGCCCAGTCTTGGGGTAAGAATGTTCTTGTGCTAGAAGGGAGTGATGGACAGATACATCTGAGACAGGTCTCTGGGCCAGTGAGGAAGAGTCAGCCTTCCTTCCTGTACAAAATAAAATAGGACTAGTTTTCAGGTTAAAAAGAGGAGTATTCTTAAAATATCAGGGATGATAAAAAGCTACCTTTTTTTCCCCTCTGAGCACAAAAATCACTTAGTTTGCTTACTGACTGACACCTTGGGAGGAAAACACTGCTGCCTTTTCACCACGCAGCTCGCCACATGTCTCACCCGGATGGACAGACACAGCACGTCCCGCCAGCTTCCTTGGGGATCGCAGCCTGTCCAAGGAGGAAGGCTGTGCTCTGAGTCTGTTCAGGCAGCTGGTATTCATTTATGTTCTACAAGAAAGCCTCTCACTGTGAATAGCTTTTGCAGATCACTAAGATGTCGGAGCAGCATAGGGAGGGAGGTCTCATTTTTGGCTGCACAGGGCTCACTTTCATGGTGCTGCTGACACCAGCCTCCGTGTTTCTCTGCCTTGGCTCCATGAGATCCATGCTAGTGTGCTGCCAACAGGGGGATTTCCACACTTACATGGCCAAAGCTTATCCAAACACATTCAGTTAATTCAAGTGATTGAATTATTCTTGTAGGCTGCTTCTGCCCTCTCTTCATAAATCCTGTGACATCTGAGACAGAGAGTGGTGGAGGCAAGACTTTGTCTTGCCCAGCAAGAGCAGGGAAATAGCCAAGCATTGTCACCAGGCATGGTGCATGATAACTGCTTTACGTCTCAGCCAGGGGCACTTCCGAAGCCATCATCTTTGCCAAAGTATCAAGAATCAAAGAGAGCCTCTTGCAGCTGGTGTAAAAGTGCCAGCTCCCAGAACAAGAACTGATTTGGGGCCAGGAGTTGGGAGTTTGCAACACAATGAGTAAGCAAGAGGTTACTTTTCTTCAAATGAAATAATAAAAGAGAAGGACCCTCAGCCACTGCAGACATCCAGAATTTTTTCCTCACTTGTGTTTTTTCCCTGCTGATGTGAAGAAGAGCATCTGTGGCCTAGCTATTACATTTAACTGAACAAAACACATTGGAGGTAAGAAAGACCTGACTCAAGCAGGCGTTGCCATTAACCTACCTGGCTTCTTCCCAGCTTCCCCACTGCTCTCATGTGCTGCTGTGCCATGTCTGGAAGGGGAGCTCTACAAAATACCGTCACAGGAGAAGCAGCATCTTAAGTTGAGGTCAAGGTCTGTGTACCTCTAGCTTTAGCTTCGCATGGGGGTGAGCACCCAGCTGCAGGGCAGGTGTGCAAGTGGCTTCTCAGCAGAGTTCTCACAGCCTTGCAAATCTTCCAGTTCAAGAACTGCCTGAATTGCAGATAGTATCATGGGATTTTTCTTCTATGAATCAGCAGAGTCATCTTCTGAGAAGGTACATCCTATAGGTGCAAACACTGTTCTACATGAAGAGTGCCACAGCTTAGCTTTGCACCGCACATGGAAATGTTGTCAGTCATTCTAGCCTGCATCTTATCTGTGTTATTTGGTGGCTTGCAGGCCTTGCATAGGAAGAGACCGTGAACTAGCAACCTGTAGCACTGTCTTCATCTCAGACACAGCCTGCATAAACTTCTTCAGTTGTTGTTTTTGCAAAATGATATGGATAGGTCTGCTCACTGTCTGCATTGAGCCTCATCATAAGAGCAGAGCTCAGGCTGCTGGACTTGAGGCTCCTCACTTTTAATTGCCTGAAGTAGGAAATGGATCTCTTTGGGTCTCCTGAATAGTCAAAGGAGACAAAAAGCCTCCCTCTGGCAGGAGAGCCAGGCCACCCAGTTTGATCCCCCCTGTCTTTATTATTTCTTTCTGTATTGTCTTTATAAGGAGATTCTTTGTATAGAGACCTACAGGGTTCAGGTGGTGTGATTGTCACACTGTAAGACAAAAGGACTGAGTGCTTGGGTACTGAATGGGTTTTGGTGGGTTCCTACCAGCTAAGATAGGGTGCTATTGGTTTCTTTTGATTCTTTGTTTGGCTTGGGCTTTTTTGTTTACTTTTGCATTTGATTTTTTTTTGTCCAAGGAATAAGTGTAGGACACATCTTAGAAAATAGACCTCTCTGGTTATGTACCAGTGATAGCTGGTCTCTTCTGAGAATTCTGGCTATACTGTCAGCTGCTAATAGCATGTAGTCCCGTATTCACAGTAAGCCAAATATATAGCTTCATGGTGGGAGTCCTTTCTGCATGACTTGCCTTTTCTGTTAGTGTTTTGGTTGCAGGGGACTTGCAGTCCCTCCCTCAGGCGTATCCTCCAAGGAGCAGTGTGTTTTACCTTAGAAACAAGATGCAAACACAGAGCCGTGTTCCTTGCGTAGTTAGTAACAGCAGTGACGCTCAGCGCACTGTGCAAAATGCCTGGGCCATACAAAGGTGTTTTGTGCAGACCTGTGACCTGCTCCCTATCCTCTTTTTCTCTCAAAATATTTTGTGTGTGATGGTGCATGGGGAAAATGGAGGAGAAGGAGTAAGAGCCAGGGATATTTGGCAATTCTCTACCAGCTCAGCCTTGATCTCTGTCTTTTCTTGCCTATGCCTGTCCTATCTACCTGGCAGTGGCGGCAAGGCTGGGAACACTGGTGGGCGCCAGTGGGAATCTGCAACCCTGGCTCCGAACGTGAGTCTCCACGGGTGAATGATCAGTGCCTTAAACAATTGTGCTGCACTCTCCCAGCATCTAATTACCAGGACAAAGCAGTCTGTAATAATGGATATTGCAGAATAGCTTATTCTCCTGGAGGATTTGATCCGAACCCCAATGAAGTCAGTGGAAAGACTCCCATTGATTTCAATAGACTTTACGTCAGGCTGCCAGTGTGCTGTTGGTTGCTTTGCCATTAGCTGCAACACACTTTCCCAAAACTTGGTCATTTAAGAGATTTCAATATCATAAATTATTTACTCAGAGTAAGGATGTGCCATCCTTTTCAAAATGACCATCCTTCATCTCTTATTGTGATGTCGATTGCTGGAAAAATAGCATCACTTTGGAATATCACCTAGTTCAGTGTTAGTGATGACAATTTGTAGTTGCTGGTATTCTGTTTATTTTCCAGGAGGTAAAGCTGTACAGGTATGATGTTAGGACATTATACCATTTCAGGAGCCTGGCAAAACATTTTATTTGCTTTCTCTACTGAAAGCATACACAAGGACTGACATATACACTGCAACACTGTTCTCCTGTGCTTTCACTCCTTGTGCCTGAAGTCTCATTAACATTGCTGCATGTAAAAGACTCCTAAGACATTTTTATTTTTTCTTTTCTGTAAACTAAAAGTTTCTTCACCTGATATTTTCATGAGTCTCAGGAAAAATATTTTGATACAAACTGATGGAGGAACAGTGAAAATGTTTATAATTTTCATTACATATGCATTTTAAAAGCATGTAATGCTTTTAAATTCTTGTGGTCCCATGGGATTCCCTATCACCACACACTGCTCTGC
This sequence comes from Ramphastos sulfuratus, assembly GCA_013399055.1. Taxonomy (NCBI): domain Eukaryota; kingdom Metazoa; phylum Chordata; class Aves; order Piciformes; family Ramphastidae; genus Ramphastos; species Ramphastos sulfuratus. The sequence continues at coordinate 549,735 of WBNM01030664.1, forward strand.
AAAAAAATTGTTTGTTCCTAGCTAACGCAGACTTTTTCCTTAAAATGGACCATTTTCTTTAGAAAACTAAAAATTTAAAGGTTCATGATGTTCCTTTGCTACTTGTTGTTTTGACCTTGGTTAGGAGGAGAATGTAAGATGACTATGCCTTGACGAGGACTTTGACTGAAGGTTCAAAACCCAGGAACTGTGTTTCAGAAATGCTATGGGAGGTACAGCCTCGACTTGCAGGGGGAAGGTGTTGGGAGGGGTGGTGCACATCCAGTAGGGGGAATGCTTTTGAGTGTCTGAGAGTGGTGAAGACAAGCCCAAGAGCAATGGTGATGTACTAAAGAGATAGAGAAAGGGTTCGATAGGGGGACTGGCAAGTGCTCACACCCTCAAAGCTGGGAATCCCCAAAGAAAGGAGTTGGAGAGGGGTCCAGAGGTGGAAAAAATGGGACAGCAGTTATCATATTTAGGGAGGTAGTACAGAGACCAGTAATTAAGCAAAAGGAAAATAATGAGAGCAGGACATTCAGAGCTGCCCTGGAGGAGGGTTCCTGGGAGAGAATTGGTGCATGGCTTCATCCCAGCAAGGCACCACCAATGTATATCACGCATGCTGCTGAGTGTGATCTCACCCAAACACAGGATATCAAGAGCTACCGAAACCAAAGAAAGTCAATACCATGAGGGACAGGTCTACAAGCCGTCTTTGCACATGACTGTACAGGTGCCTGGGTGGTGCTTTCTGTCTGCCAGGCAGACAAGCCCAAGGGACAAGCCACACCGAGTGCCACGCTCAGCCCAGCATGCCGAGTCCAAGAAAAACAGCTCGCTTCGCCAAGAAAGCGACAGCTAAATTTGTCTTCAAACTGCAGTGATTTGGAGCAGAATCCCTGCAAGGGGAAGCTGGTTCGTCACGGTTCAGAAGATTATTCAAAATGCATGAAATTTGCGTGGAATTTCCTTAATCTGCCTTTACAGGAAAATTCCTTCCCCATTTCCTGAGGGCAGGCCCATATTGTTGAAGACAGAGTTCTTTAACGGGGCGGGGGATATCATTTATTAAAAAGGATCACAGGTCAAAGTATCTTAACCTAGATCAAGGGCAAGGTCTGTGGGGACTGCCTGGAGCCTTTCGTGGAAACTCACAATAAAGAGCCAATTATAGAGTGAGTGGCTGACACCAAACTCATGCGGCTGCTGCAGATGTTGAATGCACCTACTTGGGTCATGCATCTTATAAAGGAAGAAATTACTGTACATTCAAATTCTTGAGCTAGGCAGCCATGGCTAGTAGGCTAATTATGCCTTTCCAAAGTGAAATCTGTGTTGCTTAACACTTGCTGTATTTTTCTCAGTAGTTTAACCTTGATATCTTTCCTGGGATTAGAGAGTGATGAAAGGTTGAATTATTTGTCTCTGAACTCCCACTGCGAGCGGTCTGACTGCATCTGTTCAAGTTCCTGGTTTCTCAATGTTGGTGTTGCATGCGATGCTCCAAGGGTATTAGGCACTGAGATTGTATCACTCCGAACTGCTATTATTCACTTGGGATGCAGTTTACTGGTTTGAAAGAGACAGCAGTTCCAGGAAAAAAAAGAAAGAAAAAGAGAAGAAAACCCCCACACACTTGGTATCCCATGTAATTAAAAGAAAGTATAAAAGTTTTTTATATATATGCCTATGCAAGCACTGGTATAGTTTCTAAAAGGTTTTTGTAAAACTAAGGGCAACTTTTTTTTCCCCCATGTTGCTGCTGGGAAACCGAGGCATGGCTTGGAAAGGCAACCTCTTAAAAGTTACTCAATACAAAGACACATCTCTGGCCCAGACCCTGAAGTGGGAAATTACCTGTGGGGAGTACTCTGGAGTATTCGGTTTTCTCTGGGAGATGCTCGTTGCTAGAAATATGATTCCTTAAGGCTTGTCTGAAGTGGTGAGGCTGCATGGGGGTCTTCGGATATTTCTGGGTATTGCAACTCCTGGAGTCAGGAGGTTGGGAGGAGGAAGGCACTGAATGTAGTTCTAAGTATTAAAATGTTCTTATCGTGCTTTTTTGGAAAGACAAAACTGTATACCTGTGTTTCAATCATATTTTGTATATGCACTTTCAACACATCCAGTAACTGTCTGAGCTGGGTGTTTGCAAAGGCAGCCCTGGTGCACAGAAACCTCTGCAGGGGAGTGGAGGCCAAGGCAGGTTAGCAATGCGTGGGATAGCTGTAGCTGTTCTAAGTGCCAGGCTGTGCTAGGAGGTAGTTACCTCTCCCTATGTCATTAAGGCTTATCATTGCCACAGACAGTGATTGGAAAAGGCTTTTTGCAAGGCTGAGCTGTAAGAAATAAAACTTGCATTCTGATACAGGCGCCATGCACTTAGCTAATAAAAATAGCCTTGGTGTCAAAAGGTTTCAGTATATGTGGCTAAAGATATTAGCAGTCACTGTGTTTGCCTTTCACTTCTCTATAGACTTAGGATGAGGTGAGGTGATAAAAACTGGCATTTTGTTTCCACTGGGAACCAAAGTCACAGAAATTCACTTAGGATGCTGAGTGAGCAGTCTTGATATTTCCCAATGCAGGTCACCTCCCTACTCTTTTCCCATACTGGCAGCCCAAATACACTCCCAGCCACAATGAGTTCAGTCTCAGGTGTGGTGGTGTGGACAGTAGAATTGCCCTTTCTTCCTGACCCTGCGTGGAGGGCTGGAGCACAAGTGACATGCCTGACAAGGGAGTGGAGACCTGGCCCTGCAATACATTGCTTGAAAGTTTAGGCTATGAAGAGAGAGGGATCACTGAGCTGTGTTGGGCGTGGTGGGCATGTGCACCATCACATTCCTGAATTGAGAGCTGATTTCCAAAGCTCAAATCTGCCATCCAGCCTCATCTGGAGCTCTGTTAATTCAGTGGTACTGCTCGCAAACTACAATATTACCAGACATAAGTAAGCATAGCAGACTGAACTTACAGATAATAAATTAAGGGCTTCTTAGAATCAGATGCTGATTTAAAAAAAAACAAACCATGTAATTGAAGGTGAACATTGATTTGACAGCAAAGCATTATTTGACAGTGGAGCAATTAAAGTCCCTTAAATGCCCAGCTCTTAATAGACTTCTTTTGTATGATCATATGGTTGTCAAAGTCAGAGAAAAGTGTGGTAAACCAGTCTGCCTGCATTTTCCAGTCGTGTATCAACCCCATGGTGTTTGCCCAGAGAAGTGACAAGGGTGCATGTGAACTGGATTGTACTCCAGAGGTCCCTTCTCTACTGAGAGTCAAAACAGTTTAGTAATAATAATTAGCACTTACGTGTAATGGCAAAGCTGTGTTTGGCAGCTCTATTGGGCTGTGCATGTGGCTTGTGTTGACACTAGATGAGACAAAGTCAAGAGAAAACAAGGTAAGAATGCTTCCTGATAAATGGAGAAAAAAACAGTAATCCAGAAAATCATTGTGTCCAGCAACTCATTTACTGGCCAACTGAATAACTGAAAATCTCATAGGGAAGTGTGTGAATAATTAAACATAGCCATAGCCATTTGTGACCATTGTAGTTCAATTAATAATTTAGAAAGCTATCTGCAGTCTCATATCTTTCCCTTGACTTCATAGCTTCCCTTGCTCTGTTTCTTTCTCCTTTTCTTCTTTTTCATCTGTTAGTATGTGAACATGGCCATATCTGTGGTACCAGCTTATTCCTGGAGCAATGTGTCCTATGAACTCACCAGTGTGGTTAGATGTGCCATCATCTAAACCAGTCATGAGTTCAACAACCAGCACATGTCTGTCTGTTTGGGTCCTTTCCTTCCTTCCTCTTTTCAGCAGCCCCAGTGATGTTTCAAGGTGCTGGTGCCTACCTGGTGTTCTTTGTCTCTGAGGAACAAAGTCATTCTTGTTGCAACGTGGTTTCTCTGTCTCCTCGGTCCCTGACCCAGATCTCTTCTCCTTTTAAGCACATGTAGGTGTGTTTACCTGTGAGCGCAGCATTGTGAAATTGGGGGTGGCCATGGGAAAATGCTCATTCAGGTGTTCAAAGGCATCTGCCGCTGAAGTTTTGCTTCTCGTCTGAGGATGACAGTGGTACTCCTCAGCACTGGGTACCCTGTCCTAGGAATATGTCCAGTTTATGTTGATGCCTGCATAAATTTCCTTCCTGTGAAGGAAATCATCCTCAAACTGGGGGCTGGAAAACTGAGCCTTCATGAACATGCTAACCACTGCCAGGCTGGTGATGTGACATGTAATGATGTGAATGCAGAGATTAAGGCACACAGCTTCCTCAGCTGTCAATATGGCCTCATTCACACAAGTTAGAAATTTACCTGTAATTTTCAGGAGGAGAAAAGACTCTCAGTATGTGTGTCACCAGCTCAGAGCACTCAGGTAGGCCATGTCTCAGTTATCAAACCGAACAGCTAGAGGCAAATGTCATCTTATCATAACTGGCCTGTAAACAGAAATCATCGCATGATCTTTTGTCTCACCCATCACATCCAGGTGACAGCCCAGGAAGCCTGTTAGTAAATGCCAACACACCTACTCCACCCAGGCGAGTTATGTGCCTGGGTTAAACACCACAAGGGGAGTACAGGAGCTCAGCAGAGTAACAGCAGTGAGTCACTTTAAGTCAGAGAAACGCAAAGTGATTTTCTCATGGGAAAAGCTAAGATCTAACATCACTGTGATTGGAATTTTTTTTTTTTTTTAAAGTTTCTTATTGTAAATGTCATGCATGATAAGAGAGGAGCACAGAAAGAGAGTACAGATACCTGTGGGACTCTAGATCAGCATATTACAGCCTGAATTTTCCAGTGGGAGAAAAATTAGAGAAGTAACCAGAGTCTTAACAAATACTAGAGCCAGGAGTAAAATTGCAAGAATTACAGTACATACTTTAAAGTAAAGTGCTTTCACTAATGTCCTGATAGCAATATCTGTTTCAAAGTTAGGAGTGTGTTGCTGGTAAAACACAACGTTCACAGATGTTTTGATTTGCTGGTACAGCATTTCTGAGGAATTTAGTATGTTGCTCTAGTGCAAGGGTCCAGTACGTGAGCAGTTGTGTAGATCCCATCCTGAAATGGCATGATAAGCCCCAATAGTGAGACAAAGCAAATCCAAGGGTCTTCCCCAGGCCTGTCCTACCAGGATTTCTGGCTGGTTTTCCTGTCCTATGGTACTCTGCAAATGCTGCTACATTGCAATTGTTGATTTTGTGCCAGAACAGTGAAAATGAGAGAAAACTCCCAATATTTTACTATGTATGTTGTGCAGTGGCTTTCCGACTCAAAGCCACTGCTAACATTGCTTTCAGCAGGCAATGAATGAAAAAGAAAACAAAAAAAAAGATATCTAAAGCTGTCTTCCATAGGAGGCTTCACATGCTGCAGATCTTTCAAATATCTTGAAGCTACCAGCACACGTCAGCCAGGCCGTGAATTGAGAGTGAGGAAGCAGCTCCTTTTTCTTCTCACTGAGGACAGATGCCTATAGAGAGACATGCTTCAGAATCACACAAATTGAAAGTTAAATGTGGTGTTTTACAAGTAGGAAATTTTCCATCGGTGTTAGATAGAATTTAACAACAACAACAACAAAGGGCAATATATTATCCACAAATTAATAAAATAGGAACCTAAAAATAAACTAAATAAACTAAAAATACTGCTGGTTGTGCGGATGGGGTTGTTGTGGTGATAATTAGATTTTTTTATTTTTTTTTTAATACAGATGTAATTTAGTTTATTCTAGCTTAGTTTAAGAGTGTGCTTGACCTAACTCTCCCAAATTGTCACTTTTAACACAAGAGGAAGGGAGTTGCATACATTGGCTTAAATAATAAGATGTACACAAATTAAAGCACATTTTTTGTGGTTTGATCTGGTCAAAGGAATCTGCTTTACTTCCCAAAGTTCTGGGATAGGTGACCAGCTGAATTAATATGAGGAGTGATACAGGATATTTGGACTCTTGTCAGTTCTTTCATTCTGCTTTTTCCCAGCAATAAAATGGATTCATTCTGAAACATGGAAATGAAAAAAATTAATTTGGCACATGTAGCCATTTATGATTTATTTTGAGTTTGTAGCCTGATCCGAACAACACTGAAGCCTATGGAAGTCTTTTGGGGGATTTCAAAAGGAATCTCATCAGGCTTTTGATTAATATGCTGGGGAGTTGGAGGGGGAACACACATATTTGGGGCCAGGGGAGTCTTGCAGTTCTAATCCTTTTTTTTCCCAGGGTTTGCATTCTCTTGGTGTACATCCTTTCATGCGAATCTCTCACTGTTCCCTGAACCATATGTATTTGGATTGAAAGGTAATGTGAGATGCACCAGGAAAAGCTGGAGCCAAGTCTCATTTTATTGCAGGAAGACCTCGAAGTGATGTGAGGAGGGACAGCATGTCTGACATCTGGGGCTGTGGGAATGTTGCTTAGCGGTTGCAGTAGAGATGGGAGTTTCTTGTTAGTCCTGTTTCCACTTTCTGTTCAAACTCTCATACTCGTGCAAACTGAGCAAATTTGAGGGTGGAAAGGAAATGGAGGATGAAGGAGGGGAGCTTTGCATCGTGTGGTCTCCTAGCATGAGCCCCACTTCAGGGGATGCTCAGCAGGCAGGCGTCTTGTCTCAGGTTATGGGTGGACCAAGGAGAGTAACAAAACCTGCAAAAGCTCTGGTGCATACTGGATCTTGGTTTCATGAGGCACAGCATAGGCATGTGACCTTAATCAAGCCAATTCACCTTGCTGAAGCATCTGGAAATAACAATGAGTAATAATTGTAGCAGAATTTAGGATATACTATCTTTTAACCTTACAGTTATCTCCAGGGTTTTCTAGGCTGGATAAGTTACAGATTTTTCTGTGATTGGAAACAAAACAGACTTTGGAACTTGACTGATTCCTGATCTTATTATTGTTTGACACAATCAGTTATCTCTCAAAAGGTGGTATTAATTAATGCTTATAAAATGTTTGCATTCTTAGAGGAAAATGCATCACAACACTGTGTTATTATTTGAACTCTTTATTAGATGGCACCCAAGGTGTCAAACAGTAACTCTGCGATTGTGTTTCAGTGTACATTGTGAGCTCTCGAAGTCCTTTTGGAAAACCTTACTTTTTTTCTTTTTACCCTTAAAGTGGGAGGGAATCACGGATGATCTTTCACATGATTTCTTCCAACATCCAGTCATTCATCAGTGCAGAGTTAAAGATAATAAACTTTTTGTTTCAGGCAATTACTTAATCTCGACAAACTCCTGTGTTAAGCAGGGCTATTAACTGAGCAGGCCATAAATCAGTGTGTTGCCAGGTGGGTGAGTCTCCTGAACTGCAATCACTCTTCAGGACCTTCCAGAGACCCCTTACAGTCTTAAGCACCCTCATTACACAAGCAGCATGCTAACAACCAACACTTTGCATGAGCTGCCCAAAGAATCCGCTGCAAACTGCACTGGGACCATTTTTAACACCAGTTGGAAAATTTTCATACTAAGGCAGAATGATACATGGGAGTTATTAGCCTGCACCAAAACCACAGCTGGGTAAAACAGATAACTTCCTCACCCCTCTCCTCATCAGACCTTCTGCTTAGTTAAAGAGCAGCAGGCTGCCTGATGCTTGGTTAAAAACCAACTCGAGCAGTATCCTCTTAGTCTTTATGGACTAAGAGTGTTTCAGGGACTGGTGTCACAAAGCATGAAAGATCCCAAAACTCTTCTTTGAAGACTACTGAGACACTTATCACATGAGTATAGGTGACACATTTTATTATGAGTAGTACCAAGTAGACATCTTTGTTTCCATTTCTAGGAATAAATTTGGTCAAAATGCACATCAGATTCTACATGGGGTTTTGGGTTGTTTTTTTTTCGAAACTTGATTTGTTCGATTTTACAAATAATATAAACAGACCCTTCATATGAAGAGGAAATTTTTCAAGCCATCGCCTATAGGAATAAGTTTTATTTCAGTTTAGTGCCTGGAGAAGCATGTGCATAAAGAAAGCAAACTCGCTCCTGTGGTTTGGATTGAGAGGCAGAAATGGCAGTGCTGTGATTAAAGCACAGCCTTCCTGAAAGAGGAAGTCTTTGTGGCATGAGGGGATATGAGTGTCTTTATAATGGCATCAGGCAACTCTGCGACAGGGGCTGCCAGGCTCAGGTAGATCTGTACTCAAGACAGATTGGCGTGCCCTTTCTTCTTGGCACTGGCACCTGAGCTTTCATGGGATGTTGGCATCTGCCTGGGAGTTTGTCTTCTGCACGGTGGCTTTCCAAGTCCCGCAAGTTGTGCTGGATCCTTGAAGAAGCAGCTAGAGGTGCACTACCTGATGGATTTGGGGAAATGTATTTAGTTTGTAAAGGCTGGTCAGCCCAGCCACTCCATGCAAGTAATTTGGCCAACACCAGAAGCAGCTGTGCCTCTCAGGATGAGCACCTTGGAGCTGGACTGTGAGCATGAAGCTTACGCAGCTGAGCACCAGTGCTTGAGAAGGACTATGTTATCTTTCAGCAGGAAGCACTCCTCAGTCCAGTCAGCCCTGCAGCCACAGGGAAACACCCTGGCTGCCATAATGGAGAGTGCCGTGCCATGGGGACAAGTGGTCAGGGCTTCTGCTCTCTTTGGTAGCCTGGGCTGAAAGTGATTGCTGAAAGCAGCCTGAGGGCCTTTGCTCATTTCTGCACCAGTGATCTCATGGTAAACTGGTTTAGGGAGTTGATCCAGTCAAAATCCCATGCAATGAAATTTTAGGTGATTAGTTTTCAACTGGATGGACTCCCTGAGCTGGCTCAGTGTGTGATTGCATGAGTGCCAATGCCACCTCCAGGGAGGGGTGTGAGTGCGTGGCTGGGGGTGTGAGGCAGGGACTATTTGAATGCTAAAAGACATCCCTATCAGTAGTCCTGCTCCTAGGGCTGTAGGGTTGACACTCCTCAAGAAACTTTTATTTGCATGAATGGAAGGCACACAGTCAGGGCTCGATTAAATTTGCTGCTGGATGGGAAGTGTCAGGCAGAGAGCACTGAGTGATAGGTGATGTGCTCTCCCTCCTTTTTCATTCCCTAGTTTTGACCTTTGGTACTTAAGCAGTCTCATTGTCTCCAATCTGAGGCTGCTGAACTTCCTTATCCCTCCACATCTCACCATCAGAGATCCTGCTCTTGGTCGTGTCAGATGCAACCGAGGGCATTAGTGTTCTCTGATGCTCATGCTGTGTCCTGGTCATAACTGCCAATTAGTGCTTTCTCCCAAAATGCCTCCATCTAACAGCAAGTCACAATTTAGCCATGTATTATCTGTGATCTGATGCAGCGGCACTTAGGAAAGCCAGGAAAAAGTTTGCTCAGATGTAAAATCGAGCTCCGGGAGCAGCTGAGCTGTATCAAGCAGCACATTCGGTTGTGTATGGACTTTTGCCCCAGTTCTCTGCTCGCCATTGTCCCTGCCATAGGAGGCAAGACCTCAGTCAGAGCTTCATTTGCATGTCCATCAACTGCATTTCTCACTCTTTGGGATACCCAGGAAAGGAAATGTCCTGAGGACTTGAGGGGGACGGACTATGGGAGAGAGGCATGGAATATTGGGGAGCACTCCAGGAACTCAGCAGTTGGTTGAGGTTCTCACAATCCCTTTCCAGCAGCCACTTCAAGTGATAATAACACCCACTGTGAAATGAGCTTTAACATGAAATACACAGGGGAATGAAAGAGTTTGCCGTTCATTGGCCTGATCCCAGAGCAGTCAGTGGCAAATCCCTTTGGCTTGATCTTTTTCTTTAAAAACATCAGCTGGACGTGCAGGCAGTAGCTGAATCCAGGATGCTGGTTGCTTCCTAGGAAGCAGAGTAGTAGCAACTTGGAGAAAACTTTTTCATTTGTAGGCATTTTTCTGCTGTGAATGTGTCTTCCTTGCATAGATGTGTTTGATGTACTGATTTGCTCCTACTGCCCAACCAGGCAGGCGCAAGCTGAACCATCTGCTCTGGCCCCAGCTCCCTGCCTGTGTCTCATGCTGTAATTCTTCCTCACTGGTTGGGATTTTTTTGGTGGTGGTTGTTCTTTTTATTTCTTGCCATTCTCTGGCAGCAGCTGTTGGGAGAAAAAGCCCCAAGATCCATCTGGTCCTTCGAGCATACCGGGCTGTGTCTTTTCTTGACAAAGCAGCAGTGGCCACGCTTTCATACAAGAGTTACATTATATAACAGCAACTCGCTCGCAAAGCAAACTGCCTTTTATTCGCTTGTGCTGCCTTTCTCCCTTTAGAGTTGCAGCCACAGCCAAACCACAATGTAGCCTCAGATCTGAGTCAGTCTAGAGGGCTGCTTTTCTCTTTTTCTTTTTTTCTTTTTTTCTTTTTTTCTTTTTTCTTCTCTTTTCCTTTTTTCTTCTCTGCATTCTGGAGGAGTTGGCACAATCTTGTGTTATTAGGACACAAGCCAGCTTGTTCTAGTGGAATTTCCTGTCTGATTTTAATTTCCCCCTGATTTTTTTCCCCCCCTCAAAGTGAGACAGAAAAGCTTTTTAATTGCACTGCCGTAGGTTGGGCTTTCGGGATATTATTCTTATTAAGTACTTCCTGTTGGGAGGCGGCACATGAGTAGAAGTAACAAGGATCTCGGTGCAGTTGGGGCTTGTGGCCTCTTTGTTTGTTAATAACTGTCAGATTGGCAGCATCCTCTAAATACATCTTGGCCTGACAGCCTGGCAATTAAGTGATTTTCAAGACTCTGAACATTTGCAGCTCAAGACCTGTGGAATTAATAAGCTACATTAGGCCTTTCAGATTTGTTTTCTGCCAGTTGGTAGCTACCGCTCCTTGTCCATCTAATAAAGAATTGGCACTGATGAAAAAATCCTGACCAGGAAATCCTCAGCATGGAGGTAGAAACTCTAGATCAGGTGGAGATAACTGATATGTCCCACATGGGACTCGAATCCTGTTGTCCTTCTCCATCCCAGTCTCGGTGGCTTACGTTTTCGTCAGGCTCACCATACCTGCATGGTGATGAGCATAAGATGCTTCTCATAGTGAAAGCAGAGAGGCCTTAACACCCACCCTGTTCAGTGCAGCTCAGAGGCTGAAACTTGGGTGACTTCTCCAGCAGTGACATGTGTGCGAAGCAAGTTGCCATGTGCCGTTGTGCTACTGATGTTTCAGATTTCATTGTGTCCCAAGAAGAATTCAATGCTTGCTTCACAGGAAAAAAAGACAATTTTATTATATTTTCAATTTCCCAGAAGAAAAAAAAAAGAAATCATAGCAATCTCTTTCAGAAACTTCCCATGTTGGCAGATACTGTTGTAATAAAGTAAAGGCATTTCAAGTTCATCACTTCCACTTTCTTCTTGTAGTCTAAAATATAACAGATCATAAACCACCATGATCTCTTCTGTGACACTTTTGATAACAGCTGCAGGTTCCTGGAAAGTGTTTTCTGACGGAAAACTGTTCTGCCTTAAACCTTCCCCCAGCTCACACTACTTAGGATTGAAGATGATAGCTGGTGTCAGCAAGGTGGATCAAGAGACTTTTCTAATGATTGCTCTTTAGAAAGCCATCAGACCTTTGGTGTTCAGGCATCCCACTGCAGGATCCCCTTGAGCTTGTGGGGTTCCCCCTAACTGCAGAAGAGCTCTGCTTTCATGTTGTTTACCATTCCAAGAAGTATAAAAAAAATAATGATTTGTCGCCCTGAGGCTACCATATATCAGTAACCCAAAGAGCCCAGGAATTCTTGCGGAGTAATAAATAATACATCAGTTTTATTCACAGATGTCCACCTGAATGTCTGAATATCTTTTACAGATATGAATATATTCATCTTTCCAACACTATTTTGGAGTTTTTGAAAGTTTGGGGTACAACCCATTTTACAAAAGCAAAGCCAGAACTTTCTGTTCAGGTTGTCTGCAGGCTTCAGAAAATATCTGGTTTCTCACCAGGAAGAGAAATGGTTTTTGGTCATACCTGATGCATGCTGCAAAAAACAGCTACTGCATAGCAGTGCTTTGCAGAGTTTCCCAGCATCCTCGGATCCCTCCTGGTGGCAGCTGGGCTGTCCCTACTAATACAGCTGTCTCCAGCCCATTGGTGACCAAGGCAGAAAGCCCCTCATGCAGTTTTTCAGAGATGGTAGGTAGCTGTTGAGGTGTTCCAGATACTGATAACAACAGCTCTACGTTCTTGTAGGAAATGCCAGTGAACTCCTAACATTTATAATCTGACTTTTCCATGTAGAGTGAAAGTCTGTTTTTAGCTTCACCGTAGTTGCGCCAGCTCTTTTGTCCATGAGAAGACTGACAGGTTTAATGCCCTTAACTAAGACAGTAGATGGGAGCAAGCTGAGGAAAGCTGCCAGGAACTTCAGGTTAGGTTAGAAATTGAGATGAACAAGAATACCCTGGGTTCTGTTAGGGCCTGAATTCATTTTAAGCGTTCTGCCTACTTCTTGGGATGGAGAGGAAATTTATGGGCAAATTCCATCAGTGTTGCCTCGAGCTGACCATGGGGCCATGGCAGGAGCTTGCTGATCTAATCTCTCTCCGTCTCATCTACAAGAGCCGGCAAGCTCCACAGATGCCTGCTTTTGTGACTCAACAGTGAATACAAAATCAGGTCAGGGCTGTGACATTTTCCCTGGCTGAATGGCCACCAGGACCACATTTTCTGTCTGCCATGTGCCAGCAGTGCCTATGTCCTATGTGTAAGCTGCATAATGGCAGCCCTAAGCATCTTCAAAAGACTTTTTCTTTGTTTTTTTCTCCTGATCCGATCCGAAGTGCTAGAATGAACTTTTAAGAGGATAAATTTATCTGGGCCATCCTCAAGAGGATGGATGGTTGTTGTGATGGCTCCCAAGGTTTCTAGGATGCTAGAGAGGGGCAGCTTCAAATTTGTAGTGTCTGATGGAGATGTTTGCTTTGTCTCATGGCCTCTGTAATGGCTTTTGTTACAGAGATAACACCAGGAATGGGCTTTACTTTGACTACAGTAAGTACCACCCCCACATACGCATCCAAAGTCTGTGTCCCCACAGGGAGCCAAGCAGCCACACATGTGGTCTCGCTGCTGGTTGACAGGGAAACAAATATCTTCTGAGTCTTTCTGTGGCCATGGGGTTCGTGCAGGGGACTTGAGGCAGTCCTCCTGGAGAACAGAGAGGCAAGCCTTCTTGGTGGTGTCCTTTGCTTCTTACTGCAGCTTAGTCTCTCCGAGTGTGAAGTCATGCTGACTCTGTCCTCCAGATGCTTTGAGGTGTCAGTGCAATAATTGGAGGCTTTTTTGGGTGATTTTATAGCTGAAGGACAATATATTTTACATTATTTCTTGTTTACATCTCACATATCTGTATCCCAGCAAAGCAGCTTCTCTTCCCAGGTCTCCTACAAGTTATTTACAATTACCTAAGCTATTTGTCCAACAGAAGTTAGTTGGCTGCTTGGCTTGCTCTACCCAACCCATGGTTAACCACCCTGACTTGTATTGTCTGGAAAGAGTTTTGTAAATTGAGCTACCATCATCTTTTTTCATTTGGTGTGCTAGAAGGAGAGTCAACTGGTTCTGCATCCTTCTGGATGGAAGCAGCTGGCTGGATGTGTTTCAGAATGGCCTGTAATACTCTGGATGGGAGAGGGGTCTCCTGCAGGTCAGTTGATTTGAGCTTGCCTTGCATTTATCCTTGGTGTAATGTTTGTAACAGACCAGAATGAATATTTACTCTTACTTTACCTCTGTAGTTCCTCTTTTATTTTTGTCAAAGCCACTGAGCAGGCAATAAACCAGCACTATAATTAACCAATAGTAATTGAAGTATGCTGTATGAAAACCAAACCAAAATGCTAACAAGCCAAACAAAAGAAAAGCACGCAAGATACAGCCCTGTTTATAGTGCTGCCTGTTGGAATCATTATATGTATTGATATAATAATACCGAGCATTTAATTACCACATCATTTTTTAAGTGCTGTGTAAACATTAACCAAACCTCTGAGGTGAGGAGGTATTATTATCTCCATTTTAAAGAAAGAAAATTCTGCCAAAGCAAAATTAATTGAAAATATAGTGTCATGAAGCCAAGCAGCTGGCAGGGCAGGAGATGGGGTTGTGGCTCTATGGGCAGTTTGCTGTGATTTTGAAGTTCCAAAAGTGGAGCTGTTGAAGCACCTGAGGTGGGTTTTTGTGAAACACACAGCACTGCCATTCAAGGAGGACAAATACTTCCCCATACACCTCTCTGCTTAGAAAATACAGAGATTGGTGTAATTAGCAACCACGTAATTATCCCTTTTTGAGGTAGGTGCACAGTTGGTGTGTTTAAAAAGTATCTAAACAACAAAGTGAAGCTCTAGAGGGGCTAAGAGGCAGCTACTCTAGCCTTGTCTGTCTGCTTCCCTTGCTCCCCGTATCGATCTGAGTGGTGGTTCTGGGAATGGCTTTCCTTGCAAAGCCCTTAATATTCTCTGTGGTGGTACATGACTTCATCCGAGGAGAATCCCACAAGCGCATCAGCGTGATCTGCTCTGTCATGTTTCTGTGACCCAATTTTCCCCGTTCTTTGTCTCAGACCTTCCCTGACCCCAGGCCTATTATCTCTTCCAATAATTCACCCGGGCCATTATTAATGGTGCATTAACTTCGGCTGCGCTTTCAGCGAAGATGTTTTTCTTGTGCTCATTCATTCGCTCAACTCACTTAAACAGCGAGATCATTATTCTGGGGACGTCACACAAACACAAAAACATCTCCCTTACCGACACCTACAGCCCAGCAGCACTTTGCCGTAGGGGCGCCCATCCAAATACAACAATGAAACGCTCAGGAGGGACTATCAAAGGGAGTCAAGTAGCCACACACACACACAGTCCTCAGGGGCTGGGTTTACCTCCTCTGAAGCCCACCAAGCCCGAGGGAACTCTGACGTGAGGGTAGTCACTGCAGTAAGGCTGGGGAGGAAAACCTGAGCCCCTCTTTGCTGTTTCAAAACAAACCTGATGTTTACCCCCCACAATTGTTGGATGTCAAAATCTGTCCCCTTTGAAATGTGTGCTGTGAATCAGTTACATTGGGACTTTAACAGTGTAACAAGAAAGTGAGGGCCACCTGCAACTTGTTTCTCACTTGATGGTTTGGTCTTCTTTATGTGATGACTGAGTGAAGTACACTTCATGTTTGTTGTATCTTTAATCTTGTTCTTGAGAAAAGAGTGAGATTTGAAAATCTAGGAGAAAATGTGGGCAGCAAGAAGGACCTCTGCTGTAGACATGGGAGAAACTAAAGAATGCCACCTCTCATATATTGGAAGTTTCCTTGCAGTGTCTAGTACAGACAGTAGTTATTTTCATGTTATCCTTTTCAAAGAAGCTGGACCTGAAAAGAGAAAAAGCAGAAGTTGTTGCAAGCGGCTCTGTTGCACCATCTCACCAATGATGCAGCATTGTCCCAGGGAAATGGATGTGGTCCATGATACTAAATCACTGATGCTATGGAAGTACTCATGGACACTTACCAGCATCTTCTGACACATCCCCATCCCATTTTTTCTCTGTGTCAGCTGCTTGTGCACAGCTGCTAATGACACCGCTATGACAAGAGTGTGTGAGCTGTTTGGAGAAATTTTTCTCCCACTAATCCAAATCAGGCCAATACCCCAGGGCTCCAAAGCCTTTTAGAGATAAAGTTGTAGTTTCTGCCTGCTGTTGTTTGTTTCACTGGGGCACCTGCTCTTGTTTGACTATGTAGACCTGAGCAAGTTATTTTATGTTACACCATTTCAGCCCATCTCAAGTGAAAAAAAAAAAAAAAAAGGGAAAAAAAAAAAGGGGAAAAAAAAAAAAAAGACTGTGTTTCAAATGCACCTTTGCTTCTTTTCCTAAAGAGAGGTGAAACTTTGTTAGTTTTTGCAAGGTAGCTTGTGATCCTTTTATGAAAGCTGTGTTCCATGCATCACTAACACCACAGGAAATTAAGCTGATTTCTCAAGAAGTCAGTTGGTTTTTTTTCCCTGTTTTATAAAATGTCAATTATTTTAAGGATATTTTTTACAAATTTGTTGAGAATAGCACTGCAGGCACAGAATTATCCTGACAGTAATCTTTTACACTTTTTTTTTTCCTCAACAAATGACTTTCCTTATTGATTGCAAAATGTTTGTGCTCTATTTCTGGTGGCAAAGAAGGCCACTCAGAGCCTGGACTGCTTGTTCCCAGAGAAGACTGTTTGACATCTGTAGGAAAACTGCATTTTTTTTAATCCACCTGGTGGCCTGCACAGCTCATGGGCGATTTAGGTAAAGCAGTGGAAGCCTGGTACCTACCAGATGGCGCAGAGGGTGTGGGAGGGTCTTCTCAGGTTGTGTCCTCAACTAGCCTTGCTGAAACACCACAGTTGCAATTGGTAACAGAAGACATCCTTTAAATGCTTTCTCAAGGGCTTTCCAAATTGCTTTTGTTATAGTGAACTGCAAATGAAACCCAGTTTGGTGGCGTGGGATCTGATTTCTTTTCTTCTGCTGCTTTTTGGTGGTTGTTTTTTAGGTTGGTTGGTTGGTTGTTTTGGTTTTGTTTTGGTTTGTTTTTTTTTTTAAGTGGTCACATGTAGGCTGAAGTTTGGAATGGAATTTGAATGGAAAAAGCTTTTTTTACCCTTCCTAATTGTTCTTTTTTTCTGCACTCAAAGAAGTGGAACTGCTGTGAATGATGTCAAAACGGCTCCTTTGCTTGCTGTGCAAACTCATACCTGCAGTCTGTGTTTCTCTTGAAGCAAAGGTTTATCTGTAGAGATAATCAAAACCCTGCATCATCCTCAAAAAATGTCTGTTTCTGCTGCCTCCCTCACCTATTCCTGGGATTTTCAGCAAAGGGACATCCCCTGTAAACCTGCATTTCTGGTTCATATCTTTTCTCTTTGAAGCCAGAGGGTTGGCTGGCCTTTGAATAGACAAGGATGAGAATATAGCAGTGGGAGGTCCACGTCTTGCTCATAAACCTTGGCCAGAAAATCAACTCTGACAAGTGGGGACAGGTAATAGCGCCTTTCCCCTTATCAAACGGCGTGGAGCAGACACATTCCTGCAGGAGCAGTGGCTGGGTGGAAGGTGGGGCTTCCCGACTGCGCCGCGCTGCTCTGCTGCTGCGCTTCACCCCAGGAGCTGCGTACCACAGACTTGATGAAGGGTTCTTGTTATTTCTGCACGAAACACCCTGTTTTCCCATCATCCCTGCCCCTTGGGGGCTGCTTTGATTTGTTCTTTGGTTTTCTTTCCCTTCCATGGGAGCCAGAGAAAATGTTTATCTGTTGTTGCAGTGCTAGGGGACGTTTGGAGGTGCCATGTCTTGCCTTCACACCCCAGCATATTGTACCACATGGCTTGGCTTGGCGTGGCCCAACTTCTTCCTGAGGGAAAGCTTTCCCCAGACCTCCTGCTAAAACCATCTTCCTTCTCTGTAAAACAATCATTATTAGCACTAATGGGGCAGGTTTGGGGTTAAATCTGCGAAGATTGCTTGGATTTGGTAAATCCTCTGCCACCACAAAGCAGATAATGCTAAACAAAAGATTGCCTTGATTAGATTAAAGTTGGCAAATTCATTGCCCTAATCATCATATTGCCCTTCCCGTGGCTATTCGGGAATACATCACCGTGACTTACTTGAAGTAATTGAATATAATTGTCTTTTTAACTGGTATGTGTAAAACATCCATCTTTGTTAACAGCGTGTGTTGCTGTCCTGCTGCCAGCTCACCCTCCTCTTCAGGAGGGGTAGGAACAAGAAGCAGAGCCAGGATGACGTTTATGAATTGGTAGTTGATTGCCTATAAAACCATTCATTATTTCTGACCAAGCACCTGGAAGAGAATAAAAAGGAACAGCACCAGCCTCTGGATCACATAGGCTTGGCTGGTGCTCCCAGGCAGAGGAGAGAAGGGGGAGCCCTGAAGAGGGACATTGCAAAGGGATATTACAAAAAGTTACTCTTCCACTCACTCTCAGCAGCCACAAAGCACAGAGAACATGGTAGGGTTGGAAATGAGGTCAGCAGAGTGAAGCAGATGCCCAAGGAAGAGGCACTGCTGACCCTCCCATGGTCCAAATAGCTCAAAATACTAAAAGGTGGTGGTGCCAGTGAGAGGGAGCAAGTTTATGGAAATATTTCTCCCATTAATAATCAGAAGTGTGAGCAGGGAGAAATTCTCTTCAGATATCATTTAATACCAACAGATAGCTAGGAAGCGAGGCCAGGCAGCAAGCACTCAGTCTTTTCTGTTTCCCAGCTCTTCTGAATGACACTCTTTTTAGCACAAAAATGCTAAATTATCTCAGCACTCACTCATTTAGAAATGCGGTTATAAAATAAAACTGGCCTGAGTTTTAAGAGATTCAGACTGACCTATTGTTCTTAATGGTTTCATTGTTGTCAGTGAATTAAACTGGCCCAAGGATTAGGCTATGGCTGTATTGTTAAAACACTATCATAGTATCCAGCACAGTTTCAGGCCATGTCCACTCATGCTTTCCCGCAGTTTAGGGGTTAACCCAGCCCTGGACCTGCCTGCTACAGGCAGAGTGGCCACTCTGGTTTTGTAAGTCACAATATTTCAGCAATAGGGATGCCACCAACTGGGCTATGTAGGTTGACCCAGGATTACAGAAGAGTCCCTGCTCCTTTGGATTTATTTATATGGCAAAAATATAAGGTGAACACTGCAGGAAGCCCAGCCTAGAGGCTCAGACTGGAAGACATGTTTGTGTTGTCTGGCATTGGATGTCTGTGTGGGAATAGTTGATTTCATGGCCATGCTTAGCATGTCATGATGTGTAACCTCCTTGTCCCTCTCCCTCCGAGCCCCACAGCAGGGATGGTTTGTGGCTGTAGCTGTGGTCAGGGGACAGCAATGTCTGCAGAGAGGAGGACAGAATCTTTAGATATCTGCCAGCCCTAGTACCAGTTTGCGCTGAGCACAGTTTATATAGACCAGAGGCTGTATGATGCTGCATGACCAGGGGATGGGATGGGACAGGATGGGGAAACTGAACTCTGCTGCATTTCTGTTCTGGAAAAACACTGTCTGCCTCCTGAAATGAAGACTCCTTGCAAGTGTCCGTATGTAAAAGATTGTCCCTACAGAGGATGGTTAAAGGGCGAATCTTTCTTCTGTGAAAGCAAATCTTTCCTTGAGCTGCTTTTGGGAGAGGAGGGAAGGGGAGCAGAAGGGGGAAAGGCAGTTAACAGTTACCCTACTGTGTGTCCTGACATTAGGCAAGCTGCAAAATGCTCCCAGTGTATCAGGTAGCGTGCGGTGCCAGCCTTTCGCTGGAGCACGGAGAGCAAGTCTGCTGCGGAGCCTTAAATACTTTCCACCCCGACTACCTTAGCTTAACGCCTTTCAGCAGAGTTGGCAGGAGGGTTGTTTTTGTGTAGTCTCTCACCTCTCCCGGCAGCCCGGCTGACGCGCCTGTGCCACGCTGTGCTCAGGGCTTGTGTGTTCCAATGGGAGTGGGAGCCTCAGATCCTTTTCCTGATATGCCTGGAAAGACATATAGGGGAATTTCACTTAGGCTTTGCGCGACGGACCCAAAAGGAGCACAGTCTTACCGGACAGAGTCAGGGTAGCTCACCTGCAGCTGGCGTCACAGATGCGAAAGGCTGAATTTTAAGCCTTTCACAGAAAAAGAGTTTGATGTTTACTGGAGTTTGCCGAGCATCAGCGAGAGACTTGGCCGAAGCCTTGATACTTTGGTTTTGGATGATGCTTCCCCACTCTACAGAGAGATGCTACCTGTCATGGAGGCAAGTCACAGTCAAATACGGAGCGCAAACTGGGTTTTGAAATGCTCACTTAGGAGGCTGATTTTGTTTTGCTTTTAGTCTTCAGTTAGACAGAAAGACCAAGAAACCAGGCAATGTTAAGTAGTCTTTAAAGAAGGACTTCTGACTATTTGTAAAGGCAGAGCAAGACCAACCTTTTATCTTTAAGTCACTTACTGTTACAAACCTAGAAAATGGCCTCATTGCAAGCGCGATAAGCCCTGTCACAGGACAATTGTACGGTAGCGTTATTGAGGCTCTGCTAACTGTATTTCTTTAGCTTCTGTAATTTTAGCAGAAAAGGCCCCGGCAGCCAGTCAGTGTTGTCGGGGGTGGTGTGGAGAAATAACCTGATGAATTTTCCATCAGTTCAACTCGCTCAAATATTCTTGCCGTTAACTTTTGGGGTCAATAATAAATATTAAAACCTGTAGATTTAATAAGTCAATGTAGGTGTTCTCTGCCTTTTGAGACCACTTTATCTTTCCATCAAAGATGAAACAAGCTTCTCAAATGAATAAAAAATAGGGCCTCAAGTGATTACAAGTGAGAGCAATTTGGACTCCTCTCTCAGAACCTGGCAGTAGGCACTTCTGAGGCTCTTCTGACTGCCTCGACGGTCTGCATTAGCGCTGCTCTTGCTGTTACATTTTTAGGTAAATATTTCCAACCCGTGTGTACAGACCTTCAGGAAAGGTGTTTGCTGCCACTCCAGGCATGAGGGATGACACAGGTCTGGATCCTGCCAGGCTCTGTTGAGTCTGATTTGAGTTGCAAGTCTAGTTTTCCTTGGTGCTTTCTATAATCTCCTCAAGTTCAAAGAGCGCTTAGCTGCTTGTCTTTGTCAAAAACCCTGTTGGAGATCTTTTATGTCGAAGATGTAGGATTTCTCCGCATGACTTTGATTATTTATTCATTCCACTTCTCTGGTGTATGATAGTGCTGATATCATGAAGACCCCTTGTCTTGCACTGCTCTTGCTCTGAAATTCATGGAGATTTAGTGCCTTTGAAATTGTTTTAAAAGGAAAGGAAAGTTTTTGAAGTCCCTTTTTTTTTCTTCTTCTATTCCCCTTAACAGTACCGCAGCACATTTTTCCGGCCTTCCACGCTCCTTTGCCAATTGACATGCGTCACCAGGAAGGACGATACCATTATGAACCTCACTCTATCCACGCTATCCACGGGTAAGTCTTACCCCTCTGCTGCCGTGCCTTGCTAGAATGTCGCCCACCTGCAGAATACCAAACTCCACTGCTAAGGTCCCCGAGACTCATTATCCTCCTGGCAGATTGGCCCCACTGGCCACCCTCTGCTCCACTGTCCTTGTCCATTAGACAATGCTGACCTGCCTGGCAGGTCCATTAAACCTATAAGGATGCCATATATCAGCAGGGTGGGATTACAGAGCTTCCGTGTCACTGTCTGGCTGAGGTCCCAGGGACAGGTTGAATTTGTGGTTTTGCATCTGCAGTGTTTCTCACATCATGCTGTGCTTGAGTAATTTCTGGTACTGTCTTGGAGAAGACCCGTTGCTGCTGCCTCCATTTGGAGACCTCACATACCGTTCCTCCCTGCCTGCTGATTGAGGGTACAGCAGCAAAAGGCTGCTGGGAATGCTGTGATGCAGTTTGGTTTCACCAAACAATGTCCTGAACAAGGCTAGGCAGCATTTTACAAAATCTGGTAAAGGGACAGGTCCTCATGCATGTGTCTGTGTCCACTCTGGAGGGTCAGGACCCTGAGTTTCAGTGGTGGCCTTCTTAAAAGAGCTCCCCCTCCCCAGGCAGCTGATGGGCAGTGGGAACAGGTACCGGTCAGGATCTGTACCCCTGAAAGGCAGATCATAGTTAATCTTATCCGGGACATGGTAGCTCAATAGTGTTTGATGCCTTGGAGGACTTGTTTATAGAGAGATCTGACTTCATCTCCCATAAGCTTTGATCAGGACAGGGAAAAAGAACCCAGTGGGGATGTGAGCAGAGGCTGAAAGGGTTTCTCCATGCTCCTGAAATGCATCATCTCTGTGGTAGGTGAGGAGCAGCCTGAATTGTGTTGGTGGTCACACAACTGCCCCAAATCTTTCAGTCTGCAGCTGTAACACAGGGCTTAGCCATCAGCCGAGGGTCAAGTCCCAAGACACTTGGTGTAGGGGAATCCATAAGGGTTGGAAACATTTTGCAAGAAGATAAAGGGAAGAACAGGTAGGACTCATCATTTAAAAATTCTTATTTGATTCCTGGATCCCTGTTGCAGCATTGCTGCCTGGCCAGAGTCAGTGCTCACCTGGCTTTTCAGGGGCTGTTGTAGAGCTGTGCTTTTTCTGATTAGCTGTAAGCAGGGGAACTGTCCCTGGGAGGGAAGTAATGCAGACAGTGGCAGCCAGGAGATCTATGGAGTCCCGCAGCCACCAGGGCTTTATTCTCCTTCCAAAGTGCTGCAGGAAAAAAATGATAGGGCATTCCCCATGATCATACCAGAAAACAAGTGGTTGTCTTTTTGGCTGGCAGGCAGTTTGACTGAATATTTAAAGGAGCAGAGCAGCTCCTTCCATACTGTGTGCAAAGGGGGAAAAACAGAGCAGGTTGCTAACAAAGGAACTCGTGGGACCCAGGAAGAGGCTGAGCAAAATAGTTCTGGTCTACAGAAAAAATGCAAGAAAAAAAAAAGATAGTAAAAAAGAAAAATTCTAAGAGGGAGTTAATTAACCAGAGCTCTGGCTAATAAAGCATAAGTATATGCTTCTAAAAGGGGCAATATTCACAACAGTGGTTAAAAGAGAGGATGGCAGCTGCTGGGATGTTCAGAACAGGTTATTTATGTGCCCCACTCGATCCTCCCCTTCGCTCTTTGTGAAAAAGACTGAGTGCACTGTATTTGCGCAGTGGTTCCACAGTAGTTTCTTCAGTAGTGTCATGAAGCAGTCTTCTCCAAAATGCAACCAGGAGCTCACCAGCTGGTGGTATGCATGTGTGAATCATATCCTCTAGTGCTGGGAGCCAGTATTTTATCGTACTGGAATTGTCAAACTGATCTGCCTTACCAAGCAGACAACGCTGTTGAATCAGATTTCAATTCATCTGTGCTACTATTGATAATCCATTGTCTTAGCAGTGATCACATTTGTCTGTCAGCAGACCAAGAGTGTGATAGTATTTGCTGAAGTTTTGGGCAAATATCTGTTGCCCTCTTTCTTTGGGATCCTTCACCTTTTCAGTAGCACCTCTCACAAAAAAGGACTTGTGCAAGTACTGGAGAGAAAATGTGGTTGCTATTCTTAGAAGAGTAAGCGTAGTCATCTTTGAAACTACCTGGACGTTTCACTGAAGGTTACCTCTGTGGCTGGTGAAGCACCAAAGCTGAGCGACCAACTGCTTCTTGGCTGTAGAGGGTATTTTAGGATCAAACGAATGCCACTTCTGTTTGGCTCTTTTCTAAGTGCTCTGGAATATGGCACAACCACAGTGGGAGAATTTTTACCAGCTGTGGAGTTGCTCTCTAAAACATTTTTTTCTTTTCCAATTTTATCTGCAAACATCTTAACCTCATACCCTGCCCTTTCCTTCTCTAGTTTTTATTCTACTTCTCTTTTGTCCTCCTTTTCTCTCCTCCAGTATTTGCTCTGGAGGTCACAACATAGTGCTCACCTACCTTCCTGAAGGACGTCCAGGATGATATCATTCAGAACATGGTGGTGGAGCTGAGTTAGAGCATACTTAGTTGTTGTATGGCTCTTGTTGAATAGGCTGAGTTGACTGCAGGTACAGGTGAGCTTCTGAAAATGTGTAGTCCATCCTGATGGTGCAGAAATCCATTCTTCTGTGTAAAGTAAACAATTGAGGGAGGAAAGAAGTATTTGCATGTTTTCACTCTAGAAAATTATGGCAAATGTTTGGAAGACAAATTGTGTCACTGAATTTTGGCTTTATTATTAATGTGATCGGTGCCTGACAGAGAGCCTGCAATTCATCATGCCCATATTCTGGCTGTCTGCTGTCTTGCTGGTACCAGATTTATCTGATTACGTGAACGCTGGAAATTAAGTGTAGTCTCATTTGTTGCTAACTATGGGGTCTTATTATCTGCCTGCTGTGTTATGTCAAAGGTTTGTTTCCTGATTGCTTGATGTGACATGGCAGTGCGTTCCTCTTCATCACTGTTTGTATTTGGTCTAATGAGAACATACATTATTTTATCCTAACTAGAAGGAGCTCATCTGCAAGGCTGCCTTGAGCAGGGCCACCTGTGGGACCCCTTTACTGAGAATGAGAATAGGAATATGGAAAGCTCAAATAATAAAAGACCAGTGTGCCAAGACAAAGGTCTGAAAGATCTGCTACATTTCTACTCATTGTTGACAGTCCGTATGTCTCAGTGAATTCCTTGTTAAGCTGCATGACAAATAGTTTTCAGGACTTCTTCCAAATCACTGGGCATTTATTATATACATCAAGAAACATATTATGTTGGCATTTCCTTGAAAAGATTCCTTCTCGAGATGTTTTTTTCAGGGTGTTTTGGCGTTTCTCCAGTCATTAGGACAACTCAGGTTTTGTACAACCACTGTTGGTTTTACTTATTTGTCGATACCTATTTTTGTTATATCTTTCTTTTATGGACATCTGTATTTTGTGTTAAAAACAATTTGACAGAATTGCGATGCTTGCTTGGCTCATCAAGAAAAACAGAGTATTCAGATAATCCCTGAGCTCTCTGCAGTGCAAGCCAACAAGGGTATTGTGGATTCAAGGCATTGTCCTGGATTCCAATGCTTGTGAGCTTGTGGTCATATGGAGGATGAGAGGAGAGGCGGGATTGGAGCCCAGCAGATTTTGTGAAGGGGTGTAATGCAAATGGAGAAAAACTGAATACGGGATGGAATCTATTCCAAGAGTGCAGAATTAGAGCAAAATGAATAAATGAATTTGTATTGGTACATATAAATTTAATGAGGTGCCACATCCACAAAGAAGCATTCATTTAATATTAAGCTTGCAAATTACTGCACTCAAAAGCAACAGAAAAATAAATTTGGATATTCTGACTCAATTTTGTATGCCATTGCTGTAATGTGTTAAATTACAGAGCCACATACTGTTTTCCCCTGAGATCCTTGCCTCTTCTACAGCACAGGATAGCCCAGGCTCTGGGGAAGAGCAGTGCTGAGTGTTACCTGTGTGTTTTGCATGCAGCTTTTATTGATTTCTCAGATTTTCCTTCTGCACCGTTGGCTGTAGGCAGAGCATAGATCAGCATTACTGGAGCAAAAGTCATCAGCCAGAGCATTTCAGCAGCTTCAAAGCTGAACCAAACAAATTCACTTCATAAGCTAGAGCAGGTCCTTTTCTAACAAGGGCGATATTTTGTATTTTAGTGACCTTCTTCACAAAAGCCTGCTCCACTGGGGCCTAATCTGTGCAATAACTCCATCCACTTTAAACCAATAGGATTCTTAGTGTCAGCTTTGCAAGATCAAGCCTTTGACTACAGAGGAAAGCTTCTGGCAGATACAGCAGGTGATTACTGATGGCTCTGTTTCACTCCCCACTTTTAGGTGTGCTTAGGTACTCTCAACTTTTTAAAGCACAACAAAAATAACTGAAAACTCCTTAGCTCAGCTTAAAAGTCCCTGCCAATGCAAGAGCCTTCAGGGCTAACCCTCGTAAACAGCATGCCTAGGCTTGACTCAGCAAGAAGCTTTTTAACAGTAGCTCCTAAAGTGTGGTTAAAACCCATCAGGCATTACACAGTGCAACAAACAAAAGCAGCCTTGTTTTTCTACCGACATCCTCGTGGTGCTTCAGGATGCAGTTCTGACATTATTTATTAACAAAATACTGTTGTTGCTCTTCTGTCCACACACAAAAATAGTAAAAAAAACAATAACAAAAGCCCTAAGCTAACAAGTCACAAATTCCATGCCTTTCATGACAACTGAATTGTCCCAAAGACCTAAACATAGAGAAGCCTCCAACTCCACGATAATGTGGAGTTGCCCTTAATTTCCCTTTGGCAGGGATTTTATCTGGTTTAATCATAGATCTTCCTTCGTTTTGCTAGGATCTAAATATATGACTGATTTTCCCTGATACTCAGCCTGCACTTTTTTTTCTTTATCTGATCCTATTATCCCTTCTTGTTGATGTTTGTTTTCTTTTTACTATGTTGAAAATGACAGAATACCTTTTCAGGACAAGCCTCAGTGTTCCTGAGCTGTTTAGGCAGGGTAATTTACAGGCAGACAAGGTGAATGTTAAACTTTTAATCATAAAAAGTGTTTACAAATTTCCCAAATACATTGTCAAACCCAATATTTTCCATGTTGGATATCTATTTCAGGCTGATTTTCTCTTTCCTTTGTTGTTTTTATGAGATTCAGCCAAGAGAGGCCAAGGGAGGTTAAGGGAAAATATGTTGTTTAGCCATACAAAAAATAATAATCATCATATAACTGTGCTTTGAGAAACACCAGTGTCTCTTGCTTTAGATTTGGAATTTACTATTGTCACAGATGTGCCTTTTGCTGTTCCTGTTTTAAAAAAACACACACAAAACTCCC
The DNA here is from genome assembly GCA_013399055.1 of Ramphastos sulfuratus. Lineage (NCBI taxonomy): Eukaryota > Metazoa > Chordata > Aves > Piciformes > Ramphastidae > Ramphastos > Ramphastos sulfuratus. The sequence continues at coordinate 576,101 of WBNM01030664.1, forward strand.
TGAGTTTTGCCAGATACAAGTCCTTTGAAAAAAAATCTCACTGCCAACACAGTCAGTGAAGGAGTGTCAGAGTTTTGCAGCTAAATTTTCCAAGTGCCCCTATGGCCCTGACCACGCTGCAGCTGCCAAGCCCTACAGGGGCTTCCCTGCCAGAGCTCTCTGTTTTCTGCCGTGGCTTCTCAACTGCCCCCTCCACCCAGGCAGATTCATGACCGCAGCTGATGGCACAGGGGAGCCAGTTGCGTTGCACACTCATGGAGCCACCTTTGCACATTATTGGGTGTGTGTAAAGTGCCTTTGGTTAACCTTTGTGGGACATGGCTCCCACAAGGCTTCAGCTTTGATCCCATCAGTTGGTTTGGGATAGGACCCCAGGTAATGGTCATTCCTGCAGCAAGGACACTGCTTGGTTGAGCCACAGAATGCACATGCTAATAAAACCTGTGTGTTTTCATATTTACTTTGCTACCGGAGTAGAAAATCTTTGGCAGGACATGATTGATGGTACTGTGCTGCCTTGGAGATAGAGTGAGCTCCCTCCGGAGTCAAAGCAAACAGCTGCGCAGAGAGGCCTCCTTATGTGTTTTGCAAAGTTTTACAACTCTCACCAAATAGATACATTGCTCATTTGGGAAACAGATTTGGGGGCTCCCACATCCAATTTATTCTGTCCTCTTCTTTCCCACATGCTTCTTTCATTTATTTAAGAAAATAAGAATGTGTGAGTATGCGATGGTTTGCAGAGGCTGGTACCCTCCAGAAGGCTGGTTCAAACCTCTCCATGGTCTGTAATTAGCAGGAGTGTGTTGCTTTTAGGTGGCTCTTTGGTAACCTACAGGAGGTGATTTTGGGGCACTGTCAATACCAATCGTACTGTAAAACTACCAGGATTAATACTTCATGGTCACTTGATCCATCTCCAGGAGACCACAGATTAAATACTGGGCTGCTGCTGTCCTGTTTTGGCAGCTGAAAAATCTATCTGTACTTTACTTTTCCCATTTCTAAAAGGCCATTACAGTAATGCTCACCCACCTGATATTTTGAGAGCTAAGAAAAGTCAGGTGGTTTGTGACTGTTTTGGCTCCCTATAAGGGGCTCGTGGCATATTTTCAGGCATCAGGAAAGACATACGCTGTGCTACCTATCTGTGCAGAAACTGACAAGGTACACATTTAACATCTTCTGACCTCAGTGGGAGGACAGGCTGATCAGATCTTCTGAAAATGGGTCAGATATAATCCAAGACACTCGTCAGGGCTAAGGATGTTTCTGTATGGTTTTCCAATATGATAAACTATCCTATGGGGGAAAAAACCCCACAACCAGCCAAACACAACCCCCCACAACTTTCCTTGAATCTTGCTAACAATTTTCAAGCCTTTTCCATTATGAGACAGATTTGCACTTCTATGTTTTGCTTAAGATCAGGATAGTTTCATCACGTGTGTTTAGTTAAATAGCCTTCAGAACACTCTGAAAAACTTAAACCTGAAGTCCAGAGGGACCTGCAGATGTGTGGTTTCAGAGTTACTAAACTATGCAGTAAGATGCAGATCGGACTTAGAAACATTTGGGTTGGATCTTCCATTGTTGAATGCAGAGAGCGTCATGCTGGAGCTGAGGGGCCTCAGTGAGCTCACATGGAGTCATGCCCATTAGCACTTAGTGAAGTTCTGGGCCACCAAGTTGCTGGTACTGTGACACCACAATGAGCTGAATGAAAAACTGCAGCTCTAATTTAGCCTAATCACCACCAGAAGTGTAAAAATGGCTAGGAGGTTTTAGTACTGAGAACAAGAGCATGATCTCTGAGCTCTTTTATGTAAACCTCTGGCATGTGTTCGTGTAATATGATGTCACTCTGTAATCCACCATTGCTTTTAAATGTCATTCTCAGAGCTTCATGTCAGCAAGTCTTAAGTGATAATCCCTTTGCTTACCTCACTTTATAGCAGATTAAAAATGACTTCATGCCTCCACCTTATCCACTGTTAAGCTTGTGCTTTAGAAAAAATTTATTTGAACTCTATTCTCCCACTGCTTTCTAAAGACTTTCTAAACAGAGAGCGCAGGTCTTTCAGAAGCCATCTCAATGGTATTACCCATTCTCCACTGCTTTCAGCATCCTGTGAAAACGGATAAATGTCCAGTGTCAGTCTCCTGCCCTTTTAAACTCAAGTGTTTCAAATTTGTTTCTCAGGTTTTCTCCTGGCTAAATATGGAGCACTGCCCCTCCTGGACTCTCTTTTCTCTTGATCCTAAGTAGATCTCCTGTCTAGATGTTTTTTTCGGCTCTCAACAGCTTCTTGCAGTCATGAGGACAAGAGACAGTGAGACTTGTTGCGGTGTTTTGCTCCTTCATAACACTTTCTCCTGTGCAGCACGAGGGTGTTGTGGGTTTCCCCTTTCTGGTCCTGTGTCTCTTGGTTGAACTTTTACTCTATTCTGTAGCAAATCCTTTCTCAGTATAAAAAGCTCTCTATGCACTCACCTTCCTGATCCACCCGCCCGTTTTTCTCTCCTTGAATTTCACCCTTCTGCTTCCAGCACACCTCCTTGTGTAACACGTCCCTCCAAATGCTTTACTGGGTGTTGTCATATCCTTCCTCCCCACACTAATGAACTGGCCAGCCTGCAGCATATACTCAAATATCAATCTGCTCAGCCTCATTTTCACTATGGTGTTCTGAAATCCTTCCAGTGTGTGCGAAGATAAATGGACAAAAGTCATCCGTCCCATTGCCCTGTGAAATGAAGCTTGCAGCACATTACTTTTCAGGTGCTGGTTAATCTTGATTCCTAGCTACCAATGGCCATTGGAAGCAAATAACACAAGGTACTCAGAGATAGAAACTAATGGCAGGAATGCTGGCTTGCAATACTGGAAGAAAAATGTGGGATTTTTAATGTCCATACAGAGTGGAAATTTTCAAATCTTATCCAAAAGTTCCCCCCACGCAACAAAGAGCAGAGAAGTCAATTTACCCTGGAAGTATGAAGGACTGAGTCAACTCTGCTGGGATTAGAACATGTGGTTCGAGGGATCCTAGGTATTTCAAGTCTGATTCTCGGACCACCCAGATGGCTAGGGGGAAAAGAAACACACACACACATACACACACACACACAAAAAGAAAAGGAAAAAAACCCACAGTAATAAAAAAAGGACCCTATTTGCAAGAACTGTCGATCTGGATACCCTTGCCTGCAGCTAAACACCGTACACACACATCTGCATGCACCAAAGGGCAGAACCTGGGTGCTGTTACTCTGACAAATCTCAGATCTGCAGAGCATTCCTGTGGGGCTGTGAGCGTTTAAGTGGTCTTTTTAGGTCCCTGGCTTTGACGCTAAGCCACGTATGCATGCTTTCCTTCTGTGTGCCAGACCATTTTGAGAATTTGTGATTTTACACAATTTTCTGCTTTGGAGGCTTTTCATGCCTGTTCTTCTGTATTTCACCATTGATATTAAATAGACAACTAACAGAGCTGAAATTTAGAGCTTCACTCAAAGGTCAAAATTTAAAAAGTGCCTGTATGATCTCAGATCATAAATCCCACTGTACTGGGTCTGGCTAACATAATTTTGAAAGTGAGTGTTTTGAGTTGCAAAATAACGTTGAGTCTTAGGGCTGGCTTGTCAAGCACTGGTAATCCAAAACCACAATGGATTTTTCAAACATGCTGGATCCTGGTTAATATCTGACTCCCTCGATCTGCAATGAAATTCACGACCCCAAAGCCAGCCCTAGTAAAGGTGTTAAATACCTAAAAGTTTGGGTTTTGTTTTTTTTGGTTGGTTGGTTGGTTGGTTTTTTGGTTTTTTTATTTAGAAGAAAAAAAAAAAAAGTTGGAATGGAGTTAAGAAACACATACATGTTGCTGAGGTGGCATGTGCATGTATGGAGTCCAGCATACATGTCCAGGTTATATAACTCTGTAGAACTGATGGGGATATTTTCTGCCCAGTCTCCTCCCTGTTGTAGGAGCATGCACAGGGCAAATCTCATTGGAGGATGTGCTATGGAAAAAGCATATTCAGAGTTTAGTTGATACCAGTTGGACAGACTGCACTTCAAGAACAAGTTTACTGCATTCCCTGTGCTCACTTCATTGGCTTGTACAGGATTTGGTTTTGATGTAATCGTTTGTGGTAGCTGGTAGTGAAACTGTGTGATTATGAACATTTCGATGATTTTTTTACAGTGATACTTGGGTATGGGGACATTTAACAGCATGACAGGAGCCTGGGAGGTTGGAGTTATGCTTTTGCATCCCCTGGGCAGCAGGACCAGTACCATGGTCTCCTCACCACTGAACACCTTCTGTTAGATTAAATGTGAGAGTTATGCTCCACTACCACCTCCTCCCCTTTCTGCAAGTGCAGTGGTGCATCACTGTTTCTTTCAGACAGGTGGAGCCTCCTTACAGCAGAGGTGTTCCTTCCTGACAAAAATCACTTTATGTCTCTCTTACACCTCTCCTTAGCCCCCCCACAGACACCCAAGTCACTTATAACAGCACCTGAGTGCAGTCAGACATGCCTGGAAAATTACATTAGGGTTATACAAAATGCAGTTACACTGAGTTTTTTGAGTTCAAGTCTTTCTAAGAAATAGATGTGTGTTCCTAAATCCTGTAAGAGCCTTTGATATATTTTCCTCTTGATCCTTTGAAAGCAAAGAACTTTTCTTACTCTTCTTGCCCCATCATGAGAAGCTTTCCTGCCTTGGTTCTGGAACTACTTACAGGGCTTTTGATTTGCAAACAAACTGCTGCACATGGTACCTGCTTACTGAATGCTTCACCTGAGTGCTTTGTAAGTTCCCACAGAGTAACCACACATCCCAAATTACTAGTGGTAGAGGAAGGAATGCCAGACTGTGGTTTATACATTAAAAGCAGGAAAGTTGCAAGCTTACAGCTGCATTACAGTTATGCTCTTACATGCACATTCTTGAGACTATTTGTCTTCACTGTGTACTAAAACACTGTCTTTTATCCCAACTCCAGTGCAGTATGATATTCTACAAGAGAAAACTGCATTGTAGATGACAAGAAGCAGGGCTCAGAGAATTGGGGTGGTGAAAGGTTTAACACATTCCGTCATCAAATCAGTAAATGAATGGAAAATCAATCTAATGGTAATTAGAAAAGGCAAAGAGGTATTTGTAGGAGATACTTGAAAAAAAGAGAGACATAGAAAAGTGTTCCAGATTACAGACCTACTTGTAAGACTCTGCCTATTGAGGAAAACATGTAAGTACCTGCATGATAGAAATACCTGCTTGGGTCCATTGACTTTGGAAGAACATACATGTCCTCACATTTTCCTGGAGAGAGGCGTTCTGAAGATGCCATAAAATAGAAATGTTTACTGTATCCTACTTGTGTATTCCTGCTCTAAAAAAGCTTATACTAGAGATTTTTCTTGTGTCCACATGGGCTTGGCAGTTGAATTCAGACCTGTTACAGTAATGGGTTATTTGCTAGTATTTTCATGATGGACTTCAGTTATATTTGTTTAGTTTCCACAAAGTAGAAGTCAAGGCCTAATGAAGAGGAACTAGAGCCCTGTGACTACTTCCACATAATATTACTGTGAGTCCAGTGTCATCACAGGAATCCCAGAATTGGTGTAAAACAGGCCAATCTGGAGGGGCCTAGCCACAATGGTACCATAAGGACAAAGTGATCTGGTGTTTGCTTCCAAAGAAGAGCAAGTTTTAAAGGAATTCGTAGTGTTTGAGGTGCTGCTTTGAGTAACTGATCACCACTTGGGTCAGACAGTGTGCTGGTCCTGCTTGTTTGAAAAGACCCTCAAGAGGCCAACAATATTTTCAGTTCTTTGGAAGGAACTGAAATGGTATCTTTGCTGCTGTTTTACTCTGATCGTGAGGCACCCGTTTTATGATAGCATCTTTGGAGGATCAGGGTACAGCATGAGAGTTATTATGTGGTAGAGACTAGGTCAGGGTGAATAACTATTATTTGTAGAGCAGCAGAAAGGATTTGCAGTCAGTTCCCAGGGGAGAAAGCATACAAAAGTTATTTCTATTTTTTTCCCTTTTATCTTAGTCCTCCAGCCCAAGTGTTTCTCTGTACAAAGTAATGCCAGGACTGATGACATGTGAGGTGTTGTCAAAGTTTTATCCAGTACATTTGAATGCTTAGCTGTCATGGTAGTTGAGTTGTGCTTGGACTCCATGATCTTAAAAGTCTTTTCCAATCTTTATGATTCTATGAATTGTATATTATTTCTAGTAGCAGTCTCTAAACAGAAAAATGGTAGTAGTGCAATCAGTGCCAGCACTTAAACCACTTTATTCACTTGAAAAAATAGGAGACTTCTAAACTTCAAATACATTTCTAGCCATCTTTGGAAAAGAAATTGTATACACACACATAACCAAACCAATTTTCAGGTTAGGTCAGGAAAGTTCAAACACTCCCTCAGGGCACACAGTAATGAGATGACCAGAATGTAGCAGACTAAAATGGAATTGAGCCAGGTTAGATATTTTACAACCCATGCCTTTTTAAGAATCCCACAGGACCTTTATCAAGGACAAATGCACTGGACTTTGGGGCTTTAGCAGATAGGAATGACAGCTGCTCTGTATTCCTTACCAGAGCATCATCATGTGGTGTTGCCTAATGAGTCAGAAGGAAAGGCACTCTCTCACCAACACCACTTCCTCAATGTCCTAGGATTTTCTTTGCAAGTCATCTATTCAAAGCTTGGCTAGGTCTTGACCTCTCTTGGTATGTAAGATCTAAACCTGGTATGACTCCAGACTTCTCTCAGCCGTGTCTGGTTTGAATCCTGTTGGTGCTGAGACGAGTCTTACCGCAAGAATAAGAAACTCTTCAAAGAGTTGTTTGTTTGTTTGTTTGTTTTCAAAAGTGGGCTTCTGCCAAATGTGAAGAAGGTATGAGTGCTATGAGCTTCTTTCCCTTCAGATCTGGATGTCCTGATGGAGCTCAGAATTCTATCAGCCTGGTTTCTCCATGCTTGATCTCTGCAAAGCAGGGCTTGCATTTCTGGTGAATTACATAATGGTTTCTGATAAGGATGAAGGGTGAGCCAAGGCTTGGTTTGTGTGCGGATATCACATTGTTTCAGGTATGCCACACTGGTGCAGCATACTGGGTGAGTGACCTTTCCAAGGGTGACTCAGTGAGTAAATGGCACAAACTAAGGGACAGAAAGTTCCTCAAAGTGCTTTGCATTGAGGAGCAGATTGTGTTTCCTCCCAAAATCATGCAAAATCCTGTCCCTTCATTTGGTTTTTTACTACATTACCAAACTGGTCTTTATCCAGACTCTGGTTGCTGTGATTCATTGCTTTGCCTTTCGTAAACCCAACCCTAACCCTAACCCTACAAGCTCTGTATTTGTTGGTGGCTTTTCTCCCAGAAAGGGTGATTTTTGTGGTTCACACATTCACCAGCAAAATTGCTGCAATCTATGAACCTTCAGTGCAGTAAGGGTATGCAGTACATGTGTTTGTGTCTGTGTGTCGCCTTCTCTACTTACCAGTGCAAAATCTGAATCTAATCTCCTCCTCCTATTATCATCCTCAGTGGGTGAAAGCTAGGCTGAACTATAATCTCCTTGCCTACAGTGAATTTTGCTCTGCACTCCGTCAATTGCATTTGAGTTTCAAATGAAAGAGCCTCTGGAGTCCAGAAGTAAATATTCACTTAAAATGAAACTTGAGAGTTTTAGAGGCAATTCTTGAAGGCTGAAGGTAGAGATGGTACAGCCAGGGTATGTGACATATTTGGAAGTGTCACAAGAGCTTGACAGATAACACCAGCAAAGCATCAAGGGTACAATAGCATGAGCTGCACTTTTGACTAGTTAAACCTTTGTCCTGCTTTGTTAAACAGCAGGAGAGCTGCATCTTGTGCAATTAAAAGTTGATCTCCTACCCATGGATCCTTACAACTCTCGTTGCACTTACTCTGTCCCTCAGATACCCTATGACTGAGCTTAGAAAATAACCTGTGCATTCTCACACCTTTTTTTATTGGCTTGAAGCTCTTTTATAGCTGATGTGAAGGTTGTATTAATCCTTACACATTCATGAGTATCAAATGTATACTGCAATGCTGGGTAAGAGTAATTATTTTGCTATTACATTATGAACAGCTTTAAAACTTGCACTGTAATGTGCACTGCAGTGCTAGGTAAGAGTAATTATTTTGCTATTACATTATGAACAGCTTTAAAACTTGCACTGTAATGTGACATGCATGAATGGAATTGTTAATAATACAAGTTCAGTTCTGGATAGTTGAATTTCCTTGGTTACTAACAACGTGATAGATTATTTAAACCATAGGGGGGTTTTAATCCACTTTATTTTCACCTGTTATGTCCTTTGCTTATTTCAACAAGTCAAGCAGCAGATACAATTAAAAAAACAGACACACACACGCACACAAAAAAACCCAAAACAACAACCCCAGGAAACAAAAGAAAATGCAACTCACAGCACCTTAAGTCCTGTTTTCAAAATAAACTCAGAGGAGAAGAATTTAGACATCAAAATCACATCAGCATCTTGCTCCCACAACGAATGAACATTAGGAGCTTACACCTCACTGAAAGCAGCTTGGGATGCAAGAGGTACTTGAAGCTGCAAAAAGATGAGTGATGGGACTTTCAAAAGCTGCTACCACACAGAAAAACACACTGATGGGATTCCAGCATAGCTTTGGTTTCTAGGGTTGGTTTGCTCATTGCTGTGTTGGCTAAACAGGTAAAATAATCTACTGCACCTGAGCAGGACTGTTTTCTCATTCATAAGCCACAATACAATGACCCCGTGTTTGCCTTTTCCAAAATTGGAGAGAAATGCTTAAATAAATTTTTGTGCTGAATTATTCAAGCCACTGCAAATGTTTTCATTAAAATTTGAGCATGTTTAATATCCCCACTCTTTAATTTTAAATAAAGCCGATACTTGGTGACTTAATTATCCAGCAATATATCTTTTTTTAGATTTTTACCTTATATTAGTAAAATGAGTGTATTTACATAGTTCCAACCTAAGCATGTCTCATTTTACTAAATGCATCATTTAAAGGGCACATGATGTCAACACCTCTGGCTCTCCTCAGACTTTACGTCATGCTGAATCCAATAGCGCGCTTTATCCGTTGCAAAAAATGCATAATTTTCTCTGTTCTTCCTGATAGAATGTTTAAAAAACCTCTCACAACTCAAGCACTTTACACTGTCCCCAAAACATGCCTGCTTTCATTGGGGTTTTATTCAGACTACCTAGAGTATCATCTCAAACAGACTTTTGGCTGCTGTTGTGGAAAGTGTTGGCTATAATGCGTGAGTCGAGCACCTGCAGTTGGCCATGTTCAGCAGATGCCTCTTCCTTGGCTCTGCACAGTTTCAAGGCTTGGCAGAGAGTGTAGAAAGAGGTGGAAGTCTCATCTCACTCTTCACTTAGGTGCCACAACATGAGTATAACCTGCTGTTTGGTGATGTGCACAAAGGGTTTTATTGAGGTTTGTGGAGTGATGAGGAACCTCCTGCTTCTGCTGCTGGTCCAGCAGTATGGGCCATCCCCAGAACTGTTGGTGTAAGGAGGATATCTGGGGGCCTTTGCCAGCACTGGTGCTATAAAACTCCCCTGTTTTCCAGGCAGCATCACAAACCCAGCTGTGATTCCCTGGGAAGGGGAGGTTGTGCCTCTGCCATTGCTGTGTTTAGAAGAGAAAGAGCCTCAGCAACTTGGCATCAGCCTGGCTCATTCAGGGTTTAGATGTGACATCTAAGATTGTATTTAGGTCATTTAAAGCTCAACAGAGGACTGGAGATACACTATTTCCTGCTCTACATAGCTGAACTTAGTGCCAAGTTTTTACCTGAGCTGTAGGAAAGGTTGGGGTATCTAAAATTGGTGTGGGTCACCATGCAGGTAGAAAGGCAGGGGAGAGTGGTGGCCAGGAGAAGCAAGGCCACAGCACAACTCTGAGGACAGAGATCACTGGAGAGTGGTGGCATGATGATAAGCTGTGCTGTACCAGACTGGCGAGCACCAAACCCACTGGACCCTGACACAACCACAACAGATGCATAAGGGTGGGCTGTGTGACCTCGAAAGGCTATGTGCGTGTGTGCTTCATTCTTCAGCTAAGGCAATGACAACTCTTTGAAATGCTTTTCTGCATTTGCATTTACAAAAGCTGGGTAAGCCTTTAAAAAAAAAATCTGATAAGTAGCAGGCAATTGAATTAACCACTGTTGACTGTATTGCTGTCTCTTAACAAACTCCATCTGTATGGTCTCCCTTTGTAGACACAATTTTATAACTTAATTTCCCTACCAAAACATCAGTGTTTACTTAGTAAGAAATCTGTTCTTTGTCAGCTTAAAACAGTGATTTCTTTATTACCACTCTGCGCAAGGAATGACAGCACAGAGCTGGCACTGGAGCAAGTCTGGTTGAGTCTACAGCGTTGTAATGGAAACAGGGTGAACTGAGGGTCAAGTATAATGGGATTTGTATACAGAAATGTGTCTGCATAAGGAATAGCTGCATGAGATAAGAGAATGAAAGATGAGGCCTGCAAGTCTCCCTTTGCATGGTGAAGGGAGGGAGGTGTTGCTGTAGGTATACAGTGCTGCTGACATGGGAGATGGGGTTACCTCTGCGCTGGCGTAGCAAAGAAGGCTAAACATGTGTATGTGTGCTCTAGCACTAGGTGATGTTGGTGGATGTTGGATGGATTGGGGTGGTGGTCAGATTGGGACTCTGAGAATGTCTAATATGTAATTTTTATTCATTTGGGGAAGCATAGGGTCAATGAGGGATTTTTGCACTATTACAGTCTGGGGCCTCCCTAAAAATTTTCCAACAGAGTTGGCAGACAAGGTCTAGTGAATTTGGCACAAATAAAAAGAGGTTTGCAGGGTTTTTTTTGCTGTCTTTTACAGCACCTGAAGAGGTTTTTTGTGATTCCCAAGGTTTGCAAACCGCAGGTTGAAAAGCACTAGTGTAAACTTTCAGTGGTAAACAGCTAGGGAGCATGAAGAATGATGTAAGAGCAGCAGCTGTAAAGAATGACACCAATGGACCTGGGTTCTGGAAGGAAGGTTTTTCAGGTGGTATGTGGACAATGAGCTATAAAACATCTCATCCCTTCTTACCATGAGCTGATGATCTGGAGTGTGGGGGTAGCATCCTGGCTCCTTTGAAGTCTGTTGTACAATGCAGCAAGCACTACTGGGGTTTTACTGTAGGACTGGACTTATCTTTATCACATTTAGTTTCTCCTGATACAGAGCCTTTCTTAATCTTGCAGTGCAGGGTGGAGCTGGTAGAGAAATGCCAGTTCTTTATTGGAGTCAGTTAGGGAGAGGTTCTGTTTTCGCCAGAGTATTTGTGTTCATATTTTACCTATGGAAAATTGCCTCCCAGATGAATGTTGTCCATATTTTTAAAACATCTGTGTTTCATTCTGGTTCATTTTCTTTCCAATGACACAAAATAAAGAAAAGAAAAAGCTGATAGGTTGAAAAGAAGAAATGAAAATCGAACAGCTAACTTACTGTTAATTCCGTTATTTTACACAGAAAACCCCAGATGCTTTCAAGAGAAAAACTTGATTGGAATAAAAAGGATTTTTTTTTCTCTGCAGTCACATCAGTGAAAAACTTTTACCTAGTTCTGCTCTTCACCATATAATTGCTTGCTTTTCAGCATGCTAGTAGCAAAGGAAAGGATGGTTAGATCAGCCAGGCTGTTGGATCAGAGCTTACATTACATCTTGAGTTCTTTGAGTGCCATTAGCATTTCCTTTTAGAAGTGAAGAAATATTGACAGTTTGGTAGGTTATCTCACATTTTACTGCACGTTAGGGCACTTCAAAGTCTTTATGCAGTGATGGGAACTGTCATGATGTAGATGTGAAAAGGGCCTTTGGTCCAACTAAACCTGTCAGCAAGAAGATTTAGGGCAGATGGTTATTATTAGAAATCAATGTATTTATTATATATTGTTCAGGAATATTTCCCTTTGGAGGTTACTATGAGTGCTGTTGCTATTTAAAATGTGTCAAATACCAGCAAAATTAATTCCTGCAGAAAACCCAGGGAGCCCCAACCAAAAGCTTTACTATTACAGGAATGCATGTCTTTTTACTGCTTTGTGCTGTGATACACCAGAGGCAGGGACACATGCAGCATGCCAGCATCATACCTAGCATGTGTGGGCAGGTGCGTGAGATGTGTTTCTACACAGCTATCACAATCACCTCTACACACAGAGTTCCTCTGCTGCATCTAGAAAAGCTTCATGGAGATCTGTACTATACCTGTTCCCCTTTATCCCCTTTTGTAAACCATGGGTTTCTTGCTTCTTCTGGTTTGCTAGAACAGCTTACTACTGCTTAGAGAAAGCACAGCATCTTTCTAGATCTTGAACACCAATGGTTTTCCCCTGTACTTCGTAAAACAGAAGTAGGACATTTCAGGCTTTGTTTTTTTAATGATTAGTTTATTCCTTTGTATCTTGTTTAGTTACAGGATTTAAGATATAGGACTTTGGATTACAGGAAGAGAACATTCCCAATAGAAAAGGATCATATGAGTAGTAACATTAATGCTGGAAGTTGCTGTCCTGGAACAAAGATTCATTTTTCATTCACCTCATGATTTACAACACTTTCCAACCAAGTGATTTGGCTATGGTCTTCTGGCATAACATTGTTTGCCCTTTGCCTGACATTTTGCATATAAAGAAAAGTTATGAGCTTCTTGGGCATTCAAGGTACCAGGAAATGCAGGAGTCTACCTAATTTGTTAACATGAAATTATAGATGTCAGACATAGACTCTGTTAGTTAACATTGGTTAGAGTAATGCTGCAGCCACTTGATTGTATTACAGTCATGATGAAGAGAAATGGTCCTTTTTTGCTTTTCTGGGATGTGATGGCTATAGAGCCAAGGCAGATTTAAAGGGTAATGAATGAATAAGCATTTTCTATGGTTTGCCTGACTCTTCCATGAGCTCCACTGCTGTGATGTTGCTGTCACTGACTTACCCTCTCTGCAGCAGGTTAATGCTGGCACAGTATGGGAAGGGGATTTTCAGAAGTACTGTAGGAGTAGTCTTTTAAATGTTAAAACTCTCTGTAGCACTTGAGTGTTATTTCCTTTTAAGGGAGAAAAGCCACCCCCCAAAAGTAGCACGAAAAGAAGACACCAGGCAGGGATCAAAAATTCACTTTTCCTCCCCAGACACATACGCTTCACATTTGTTTTCCCAAGGCCAGGGTCTTCACAGCTATGAGCAAAAAGCATTCACTTGAAAGTGCTAATATCCTCAACATGTGTCTCAAGGGAAATCGGTCAGATGCAGAGAAATGCCTGTGTCACATTCGACACATCTTTCTAACACCCATTTCCTACATGCCCTTGCCAGTGTTGAATCCTCTCAGATCTCCCTTGACTTCCTACTCCTCTCTGACATCAGGACCTGGTCTGTGTCTACACCTATGCCTGTCTCGTTCCCCACTGCTTCTTCCCACCTTGCTTCCCTCACACCCACCGTGCTGCTGCCTCCCTGCCTTGAGCCCACAGCATTTTGACACCCCAGCTCTCTAATTTTGCAGCTGCTAGAATCAAGTTCTGCCTGATGGTCAACCTGAAGTTAACGTGCCTCCAGATTTTCATCACTCCTTCAGTTTGTCGTTGGACTACTTCATTGGCTCTTGTGCTTTTATGCATGCTTTCTTTCATGCCTTTTCTCTCACTCTCCTTCCATCTCTCCCCCTCGGTTACCTTCCTTGAAGTTCTCTTTCTTAAAATATGCTTCTCCTCTGAAGGCTTTCATCATTAATCTCTCAAGAAACTATCTTAGAGATTCATCTGCTGTGCTTTGATTTATTCATTGCGGGGTTTTTTTGGCGCGTATCTCACAAGAACTGAGCTGGTCATCCTTCTACCTCCATCACTAAAGGAAAGCTTGTGTGAAAAGGTGAGCTTTCAGAACCTAAATTAAAAGATCATGTAAGATAATTGGATAAAAAAGGATATTAGGATCTGAAACAGAATGTTTACTTGCTTTGATGTGCTTTGGGAACATATGTCTGCACAGTGGGCTGTGTGACTGATTAAGTATAAAACAACCCAAGAAAAAATCACCACTATTAAGCTTAAATCAAAGATCTCTCCTCAAGACACTAATTTGATTTGGGTTTGAAGGTCCCATATCAACTCTAATTTCTACCTTTGATGTCTTTCTTCTTTGTGTGTTGTGTAATGGAGAGCGACCTTACTTATTAAAAATTTGCATTTTTCTTCCATTTTAAAAGCAAATATTGATATTGTTGTTGTTGTTGTGTTGCAGTTGTGCCTATAAGTGTCAGCCAAGACTAGAACTGCATTGTGGTAAATGCAGCATAAATGCAATAAGAAACCATATGTGGTCTGACAACCAGTTTTTGTACTCAGGCTCCCAACTTTGCTCCCTCCAAATGTCCTTGCCCCCAGTATGCCTGCCAACAACCTGTGAGCTTAAGAATGTTAACTTCTAGTGGAGCTCAGGTGAAAAAAAAATTTTAATTGTTCTTTGCTTTAGATATTTTAAACAAAAGATTGAAGTCAGAGATGTTTGAAAATGGAGTGGTCTTTTGAAAAGAAGGAAAATGAAAGATGCTTTGGTTTTTTTTTTCACTTTTGAAACACAAGACCATCCTTTTTCTTACCTGGAAGAAATACATTAAATTGACTTTATATGCCAGAAGTTGCATTAGGTCTCAAATGTGTTTTTCTAAGGGATGGAAAAAGAATTGTGCTAAGAAATTACACCTGCCTTAGATTATGATACCGTTTCCATGGTGTAGATGGAAAATAGAAGAGTCAACACATTGGAGACCTGTTCTTGTTGCTCCTGCCATCAGTGGCAGAGTTTCATTTAACTTCAGTGGTACAAGATTAGACTTTTTAGACAACTACCATTGCCAGTGAATGCAGAGCAGGGTTTTCAATAGTGTCTGCCTAAATTCTTCTCAAAGCAATGCCCTAGTCACAAATCCACAAATAAAGGATTTTATATTCTGAGATTTGTGTCTGTTAAGGCCCAAAGGAATTACCGCAGTTATCTGATTGGACATCTGCAACATTGGCCATAGGATTCCTCCCTTTAATTTTCTACACTGAGAAAATTTGCTCTTCCCTGATATTAAAACTCCAAAATTTGCAGTACACTTAGAGCCCATCTTTTAGAAAAACATCTAGTCCTGCAGCAGTGCTGAATTTACCACTTCCTTCCATAAACTCATCTAATGGGAACTTCTCCTTGGTATTGGATTTCTTTTTTCGTGCTTTCCATACCTCAAAAACATATTTGAGGGGAAAGGAGAACATGGGAACTGTTTAAAGCATGCCTGTTTAATTTCCACAGTGAAGCTGTAGCAATTTTCTTCCAGCTTCACAGTATTCATAACAACTTCCTATCAGTAAGTGCATTAATTACTGAATTAGCAGAGATAGCCCTAATTTTCTATATATTCATCTTTGTAAGTATGAGAAAAAAAGATACTATTAACCTCCTTTTACAGCTGAGAAAACATGGGTGAAAGGAGTAAAATTACTTGTGCTGAGTGTCTTGGCAGAGAATGGTTGGGAGTTATCCGTGATGTCTCATGGGTCCCCATCCTGATCTCTTCCTAGCAGGACACACTTGCTGGCATCTTCAAGTTGACAGTCCTATATTTGAGCATCAGTCACTTTACTGGATAATTATCAACTTGTTGCAGTGCTGGGAGAGCTGCAAAGCATGAGTGATTCCCTGTCACCTCATTACTGGTCTGCCCCACACTCCCTGGCAGTGACTGTTGGGGGGAGAGGCAGCTTCAAGGCAGCTCTGTGCTGCTCCTCCCAATGCATCCTCTGCTCTCTGAGCTGAAAAAATGAAAGGAGGGGGGGGGGAGGGGGGGGGGGCATCCTTGTGAATGATCAAATGCCATGTGAATTTGATAGTCATGGCCCAGGTTTGACCTCTGGAAGGTACCACGTTTTGAGAGACCTCGCAGGGTTTGATCCTGAGGGAACTGCAGAAGTGTCATGACCTCTCACCCTTCCTGTGGTAAGGGACTTTAAATCAGAAATAAACAGAGGTGAAGTTGAGGGGCTGGTGAGAGCTGTTTAGACTGAATCATTTAGCATGGATCCTGGGGCATTTTAGGTTTCTTTAGGGATACAGCTTCAGCATCCCATATGAGGAGTGTCTGCCTTGAGTGCGGTCTGGTTTTCAGGCATCCATATGGCTCTCCTCTATCTTCTGCAGACACTGAGTGGAGTTCTGGGCAGACAGGACTTGCAAAAATGAGACCAAGAAGTTTCATTTCAAACAAAAGAAAGGATTTTTGTGTGGGGTTTAGAAGGGATTGCTGGCTTTAAAAGCTTTTTTCTTAGAGCAAAACTCTACCAGGGTATGATACCCCTCACCATAAGCAGCTCTGTTCCTAGCTTCCATCTCTTTGTAGCAGCTATGTAGTTTTTTTTATTGTACAGCAAAACAATTGCCTGCAAATGTCCATATTCCATTAAGCATATGGAAAAGTATTCAGCCCTTTGTTTTCCACTGAATGAATGTATTTGGCACACGAGTATCAATTTAGAGTAGTCATCGGACGTTAGTGCTGGTTAATTGTCCCCATATTCCTGGGGTTTATTTAACTCACGGGGATCATTTCAGAAATGGGCAACTTCCTTAACTGTTACATTTATTATTGAGTGCCCCTTGCAGAGGCTCCAGACCCTCATGGAGCAGCAAGGAGTTGATGCTGCATCTCTGCCCTGCAAGATTTTGGGCTTACTGGTGCATGATCACAAGGGAAGGCCAGAATTACAAAAAGTCACCCCAAGGCCTTGTTCATAGCAGCCACCACTGGTTTTGGCAGTCCTTAAGGGGTTTCCCATCCCAGGAGCCCAGCCCAGCTCCTCAGAGACAATGCTACCCCTCTACCATGGCACCATGAGGATTCTTTCTCGGCATTGTGTCCAGCTCTGCAGGCAGGTAAAAATTGCAAGGATTTTTGGTCTCCAGGAGGATTTACCTATTGCACAGGTAAATTTTTCAGAAGTGTGCATGCCCCCAGCATCACCATGGAGCTCTGCATCCTTTACGTGGGATCAGGTCAGTGTCTCCTTCTGTTAAAGAGCAGGGAAGGAAGAGCCCGTCTCTCCTGGGTGGAGAAGGAAATGAGTCCATGCTCGTGTGCTTTGTCAGAGATGCAAATTGCTCTACAAGTCCTGAGCATTAATTATAGAGCTTGGGCTTCTTGCCGGAGCCGCGGGGAAAACAGGCCCCTGGCTCCCATTAAATTTAATGCATTTGGACACCCAATTCCCTTAGCCTATTTGAAAACCAGAATCATGATTTCTTCAGAAATATATATGGTCAGGTGAAATCCCTTGTCCTGCTGCAGACAGTGAGATTTTCACATAGCACTGTCTTCAGCAGAGCCAGAAGCTCCCCAACAGGTGCCGGATGTGTTTTCCATGTGCCATCTCTGGAGGGAGTGGGGAGCGATGTGCAGATACTGGAGCTCTGAGCAGGAGCTCTACAAACACAGCAAGAAACCCAGCTATGGCAGCATGGCACCATTGCACAGGCTGGTTAACTGAACCAAGCTGGAGATTGTCCTGCTGCAGGGTTCAGGACCTGGGGATGTGGAGCTCCACTTGCCCAGGAGGTGAGCTGGGTGCAGAGGCAGAGCCATCTTTCCCCAAAGCCACTTCACCTCTCATCCATTTAAGCCACTGCCTCTAAAAAGCAGTAGCTGATTGTTCTCCTTTGCCAAGAGCAGACCTCTGAGGCTATGACTGCCTCTTGTTCTCTATTTGGAGAGTGTCTATGCGATGTGTGTGAAGGGAGCCTACAGGAAAGCTGGAGAGGGACTTTTTATAAGGGCATGTGGTGAATCGTTTTAAACTAGAGCAGGGTAGATTTAGATTAAACATTAGGAAGAAGTTCTTTACTATGAGAGTGTTGAGACACAGACCAGGCTGCCTGGAGAAGTTGTGGATGCCTCTTTCTTGGATGTGTTTAAAATCAGGTTGGATGAGGCTTTGAGCAACGTGGTCTAGTGGGAGGTGTCCCTGCCCATGGCAGGTAGCTTGGATGATCTTTAAGGTCCCTTCCAACTCAAGTCATGCTATGATGCTGTGATTCTATTGTACAATGTGGGACTTGGGGACAACTGTGGCACAACTGGGAAACAAAAAAACAACAAACAAACAACAAAAAAAAGGTGGGGGAAAAATGAGAACTTCAGGGAGTTAGAACTAGAGGATGAGTGAGTCATTCCTGGTAGCCAGCTACTGGAAGAGACATATTTTGGGGATGTGCTGTGCCATGGTGCTTTGCTAGAATTGCAAGGGTACACTGGTAAGAGGTGATCCCTACCTGGGAGGGCTTACAGAAGCTCGGCCTGGCTATGTGTTGTACGTCTGTCCTAGTCCACAAATAGAGAGATGTGGCAAGGAGGAGCTTTAAGCTGGCTGTACGGAGAAGCCTACTTTCCAAACCAGTGGGTATGCACAGGGCCAGCCTCAATATTGAAACAGCATCCGGGTCTCCAGCTGCAAGCATTTTGGGCGAATTCTTGATCTTTTTCCCAGCATTACCTTTTTGGCCAGGGTGGAGTTTTCCTGTTCTGAGAGACACCAACATTTCTCCCCAATTTAGCACAGAGAAAATGAACAGCAAACCCTTCATATTGTTATATACATTTTAGATGTTGGCCTCACAGTTTGATCAGCAGAGGCTCTGAAGGCTCATAAACCTGGTAATACATAGTTTCAAGCCTGCATCAAAGAAGTTCACAACCCTTTGGGGAGAAGCTGTGAGTACTGATGAAAGAGGGAACTTATTGTATATGTAAGAAAACTTCTTTCATGGCTTATGTATTAAGGCAAGCTCTGTGGCCCAGAGAAGATTTGGGCTGCTTTTAATTTACATCCCCCCTCACTTATATTAAGTCTTCATCAGAAGAAAAATTAGTCAGATGTTTTCTTAATGACATCATTTTTTTAAATCCTGTTTCATTTTTTCCAGATGAGGCGGTGGAGATTATTAGAAATGAATTGAAACTAAATCTGGAACAGAGACTTTGATTCACTTCTGCCTCCTCCCCAGCAGAAATAAATTGGTCAGCTCTGCACTCAGCTGCCTTTATTAGCAGCCCCGACAGAAACCAGCCCCGGCAGCTTCAGCCGCAGCTTTCTTGAGCTTGCTGCCACCATGGCTTACGTCATGGAGAGAGGCACCAGAGCGCGACTGGGAGAGGGACTTCTATTGCACCATAGTTTTGGTAACGAATGGCCCTGGCAACACAGGTGTGGAGGTTATGAGATCTGAAACAGCCATGCCATCATAAGTTTGTCTTTCAGTGTCATGAAAGAAAACAGGGTCGATGCTGGTGGGTGTTCCTCGAGCAAAACCTCATTGAGGGCTGAGGGCACATGAGCACGTGTGTGTTGGTGGCTGTCCATCTCCACAAGCCTTTTATATCTGATAGATTTTCACTGCATTGTACTTCACACCATTGAGCCACAGAGAGCATTGCTGCATGGAAGTACTTCGAGCTATAAATATTTTAAAAGGCATTTAATTTACTACTTATCAGCAGAAAGTGTGCAAAAAGCCACAAGGTTTACTAATTTATCAGAAAGACAGAGAAACACATGGAAGATCAAACAAAGACAAACATGCTCATAAACTGCTGAATAAGTCTGCAAAGCTTATATTACACTTCTGTGTGGTTTTCTTGATATGCAAGTATTGCAAATAAATTAAAATGCACCTGAACTGTTGATAAATCAGGGTGGGACCAAGATCCTGAGGTACAGGTGGCATGTCTAAGCTGCTCAGACACTTGTGTTTGTGTGTAGAGAGACAGATCTTATGTGCATTCACTAATGGCATATTCGGATGTTCTTAGAGAAGGACCTGTTTAATACTGTCCCTTACCTCAGCCCAATTCCCAGATCCCTGACCTCTCAAAATCCCAAATCCCTGTAGTCTCCTTTACCCTGGGTACAGCCCCATGGGGTGCATATCCATCTCCCTCAGCTTTCCCAACAGACCCAGCCAGGGACAAATGCCATCCCTTTTGTGACCTACATCTTCAGAGCAACTCTGTTCCTAGCAGTCTATGAGTACAGAGAGAGAGAACACAAAGCGGATTTTTCTCTTTCATTTTGCCTAATGACAACACTGCTTCTTTCAGCCTCTAGCTCAGATTTCCTGCTTCTCAGATTAGGGTATATAATTTTTTCTTCTCCTTGCACATTCTGTGGTTTGTCTAAGAGGCTGGAGGCTGCAGTAGGAGATGTGTCTGAGAGATGTCCACACACTTTCTCTTCCTTTCTTGCTCACTCTACAAAAACTGCTCAAGTGCCAAAACATGCCTGTGACCGTTTTTGTTACTTGATGAATCCCTTAGCTTTTACTGACTTCTTTCTCAGGTAGCACTTGGCCTGAGGAGGATCTGAGGGATTTAACAGAGGTGGACCCCAGAAAGCATGCAATAAAACCTTTAATGAACTTTTGCCCTCTGAACTATACCACTGACCTGTCAAGGAGGTTTGTGCAAGCTCTGGTGGACACAGGTGGGGGAAGGCTGCTCCACTGGTGCAGGCCAAGCCACGCATGCTGGGCTGAGCAAAGCACAGTTCACCCCAAGATCGCATAAGCACCCCTTGAGCTGTTTACATCCCTTCACATGCAGCCCTGCCCGGTTCTTTGCCTGCACATAGTAGCACTAAGCATCTATAGCCAGGGGCCATAGCTTGCTCAGGGAGCTTGCAAACCGTGGATTTGTCTTGAATGTCTTCATGTAGCCAGCCTCCCAATGCAAGGAGATGGGGTGGAATCTCTAACATGGAGCATGCTCCACACAGCCCACATGTACAGACACTGCCTGAAGCACCTCATGGCCCTTTTCTGAGGAGTCCAACTGAGATGAGCCACCTTGCATAAATATATTTGTGCAATGTGGATGCAGGTCCACAGGACTCTTGCACTGGCTTCAAGCTCCATTTATGGCAAGAAGGCAGTTTTCTCCCACCATATGCTTTAAGTCCTTCCTTGCAGGTGAAGACAGTGGAATGGGAGGGAGAAGGGTGGTATGCACCCACACCTGCCTCAGGTGGTTGAGAGTGACGGCATGTCTCTGTTTTTTTTTTTTCCCAGGCCTCCTCCTCTAAGTGGCAGCCCTGTCATCTCTGACATCTCCCTCATACGGCTGTCTCCACACCCCACTGGGCCCGTCGAGTCGCCCTTCAGCCCACCGCACCCCTACGTGGCACCCCACATGGAGCACTACCTCCGCTCCGTCCATGGCAGCCCTACACTCTCCGTCATCTCTGCTGCCAGGGGCCTCAGCCCTGCCGATGGTAAGATGCTGTGCTACTGGTACTGCGGCAATTTTGTAGCTCACCAGCACTGAAATTCCCTAAAACCGAGGGATTTACAGCTGCAAAGGCTCTGCAGCTGCTCTCTGAAGTTCGAGAGCTGTGTCTTTTTCTTTTTTCCCCCCCCGCCTTCAACTACACATTTGTTTTGCATCATTGCACTGAGAAAGCAGAGCGTGAGAATAGCTATTACCACTGGATCATATTATAAATATTTTGCTTAAAGTACGTTCCTTTCTGCAGCACTCTCAGCTCTCTTACGAGCTTGCCTGCTCTTATGCCTCTACTGGGACCTCTGCTTTCTCTAAAGAGGGTCACAGTCACTCCTGCTGCCTGACCTGGCTGAGACTGACATTGCAGAAATGCAGCTTGGGTCATCCCCTACTGGCTCCTGGGTGAAGGAAAGGGGCTTTCTCTTTACTCCTGAGCTGTCCTGCAGCAGCTTTCAGAGAAGTTGAAGCCATGCAGGGAGCTAGCACTGGGTGCACAGAGAGGTGGTGGTGCCTCCTCAGCCCCAGCCCCTGTGTTGATGAACTAGGGACAAAAAAGGGAAAGGGGAAAATGCACAACTCTGCTCTTACTTGGGGAGGTGCAAGTTATGCCTTACTTCATCAGAAGTGCTTCATTACATGGTTGCAAGCAGCTGGCTCAGTGCAAAGGGAGCAGCCAGTGTGTGGGGACACCCAACAAATCCCAGCATTCTCAGGTCCCAGGCTGCTGCCAGGGCAAGCAGCCCTTAGCCACCACAAAGCAAAGAGCACCACAGAGCAACAAAGGCCCGCGACTTAGTGTCTGGCATCATAAACCCATGTTGTATGACTAAAAAAGCCATTGCTAGGGTGATGGGGAGATGCATGCGTTCTTCCCTCCCCTAAAACGTCATCCAAACTCTTAGCTGCCGGTCATGGAGAGGTCTGCTGGCTGACGTGCGTGTGCTCTGCCCCATCCTTTTTTTCCAGAGCCAGTTGCGTTGTTTGCTGTGAAACAAAAGCATTGTGTTTTGAGTTGCTTTTATTTTCCTTTTATTTCTGTTTTTTCAAGGCAGTGGTACATAAGTTAATGGGACAAGTGGGTGGGGAGGTGGGTTTGAAAAATTACAGCTGGGAGAAAGTTAGCATAATTGGCTTTGGCAGCCAAAATGGTTTTATGCTGCCAGACACTAAACCTAGCTCTATGCATTAGACCTTGGCTTTAATTTCCTTGCGCTGCTATCGGGAACTGGGCTACATTTGTCTTTCCTTCGTAATAGGCAGGGATGTTAATGCTGACAGGGTTACTGCTGCCGGCGAGCTGGGCCCTCTCCTCCCTCCCTGGGGTGCCGACTGCGCCTGAACAGGAGGATTATTAGAAGGGGGAATGAGAGATTGTTTATAAATTTGCGGAAATGGAGGAATGCAGAGGCCCCAGCTTAGTTTCTTTTGTCCGCAGAAGCACGCCCAAGCACACGTCACGAGAGCCCTATGCGGAGCCGTGTGGCTGGGGCTAGCGGGGGGCGCGGGGGGGAGACGGGGCCGCCAACGTCAGCACTGAGATCTAACGTTGCAGTGGGAACCTTCTCCCCATGTTTTTCTCCTCACCCACGATTCCAGCAGTGGCTCATGAGCACCTGAAGGAGCGAGGTCTCTTCGGGCTGCCACCACCACCACCAGGAGCCAACCCCACGGACTACTACCATCAAATGACACTGATGGCTGGCCATCCAAACCCCTATGGGGACCTTCTGATGCAGAGCGGGGGAGCAGCCAGCACGGCCCACCTCCATGATTACCTCAGCCCTGTTGATGGTGAGTAGCAGTCTGGGCCCTCCCCAGCACAGATGAGATTTTGAGGCAGATGAACAAGGATGTCCTCCAGATGGAGGCTGCTATATGTGATCATTCTACCCTGCCAAAACCTATGGGTGCTGCACTATAATTTTCGGCTTTAAAGGTCACCTTCTTCCATATATACGTATAAAATACTAATAATTTAAAATGTATACATTGTGGTCTCTTTTGGAGGATGGCATGGCTGCTGCATGTGTAGGAGATGGGTTGGTGCCATGGGCAGGGCATTGCTGCCATCCTGCTGCTTTGGCCATGAATGACTACAGTGTGCCTGGGGGCAAGCTCCATCTCTGGCTCCCCATCCCACCTTGTTTTAACTGGTTGGTGTCTGGGACAAAGGCTGGCCATTTCCATGCGTAGCTCTGCTTGACGCGATGGATTGCATCTTGGTTGGGACCTCTTGGTCCCCAAGGAAAAGATATGAGATATGTTAACAGGGAGCCAGAGTGGAAAGGATATGTTAGTACTTTGTGGGAGAAAAAAGAAGTTGCAGGAATGTGATATTAATGCTAGTATTGGGCATTTTAAACCCAGAAAGTTCTCACTCCAGGCTAAATGAGGAAATAAAGTGATCTTCGGCACTGCGGTGCTGAGTCACCCCTGTGGCCTGACTGCCCTGGTGAGATGGCTAAAGTCTACGTGGAAGCTTATCTTCTGTCCAAATGATATTTAGAGCTGTTAGAAATTTCTTTTCTTTCCTTTCACTTTATGCCACATCCTGTAAGCATTGGGGTTGCACAGATATTACAGAGGGCAGTTTAGAAATTATTTCTGCTGTAAGAGTGAGAAGTCTCATCTCAACTTTCAGATCCCAGCTTCTGTTTCCTGGGCTGCCTTTGGATTTGCCTGTGGACCATTATAATTTTTGGAGTGGATATCTGCGTCGTTTCATTACTGCTTCAAAGTTTCTGTTGTTAAGCTTTTAAGATGAAAGAGTTTGTGGTCTTATTGCTTCATAAAGTGGCTGGTTTGGAATGATGAAAGCTGTTCTGGCTGTTCAGCGATAGAGGCTTGTAGATATTTCTAACAAAGAAACCCAAACAATTTCTCATCTGCAGCTGCTGTGGAGGTTTTATCTGAATAGTCATTTTCTACTATCAATACCTAGATTAATCAGGAACCTGTATCCCAGTCTAAAAGAGAGAAACCTGTTCCTTGATGCCATCCTGCCTGTAACAACCAAAACATACTTTGGGCTTTTCTGCTAAGGAAGCAACTGGTCAGTAAGACCTCTCTGTCTTCCCTCCAGAGGGTTAATGTCTGTGGTTATAGCAGATGGGTGCAAACCAGCCCTGCCAAGTTCTCCTCAGGCTCATGAACAAGACTCCTTCCTTCTTGCCTCCTTATTAGTCCATCTCTGACCAGCACTGCCTCACTGAAGTGCCAGATAAACAGCCAGTAAAGGAAGCAAACACAACCATTTTCATGCTAGTGGAGGCTAATTCTCAGCACACCAAGATGCTTGTCTTCTGGTTTGCTGAAGATCAGTCTTTATCTGAAGTCATCTGAGATACTCCCCTTGGCAAAGGACTGTCTTGCTACATGCCTTTTCCTGAAAACAACTCTAGCGTGAATCATGTAACAAAGGTCCCTACTTCATGCAGCCAAGCTCATAACCATTATTCCAACCAAAGCCAGGGGTCACCAAGCCTTTGTTTTGATCTCTCGTAAAGCTTTGCTGATGAGTAACTGGAAAGACTTTTCTGGGCCTTTGCATACTCTGCATGAGATGAAAACGTTCAAACATCACGAGGATGTGACATGGGGACACTGGAAGGCTACTTTAAATAGCATGAAAAGGAGCAGCAACCCAGTGCTGGTCTTTGGTCTATATGTTTTTGTTTATCGGTCAGCCGGAGAGAAGAGAGCATTGTGCACTATCAAGGCAGAGAATAAACTGGATGGTTCTGAAATGCTGACTGAGGAACCAGGACCTCACTCTCTTTTTAGAAAGTTATTTTAAAAATGTAAATCAGCAGGGCCTAAGTAAATAGTTGAAAAGATAATTTAATAAAGCATCCTCTTATGGTGCTTTTCTGAGACAAGATTATCAGTAGAATGTATAAAACCCTGATGAGTCACTGTCTCAGAGCATCTGTCATTCAAAGAGTTCTTTTGTTCCCAAAGAGCCCCAGAGCATAAGAACTTGACAAGAATTAGTTTTCTGAAAATACAGGTAGCTCCTGTTAAACCATACACAATACCATCACACATCTGTAATAACACTGACACCTGCAAAAGAATCAGCAGATAAGCATATATTAAAGCTGGCCTATTCAGTGCCACATCACCTCCAAACATCTGCAGGTCCATGGAATTCCTAGCCCCTGGATATGGTAGTTCTTCCACAGACACATACCTGGGTCCTTCTGGTTGTTCTAATTGCATTTCTTGAGAATTTCTCAGTGCCTTCATGTCTGACAGTGGTTTTTCAAACCCTCAGATGTCTAAAGTCAGAAAAAGCAGTAAGGATATAAGTGCTGGCTGGAGCGTGTTGGTTCTGACTATGTGTTATGTGTCAGGTCTGCTGAGTGCTTAAATAGTGACTGAGCTGGAGTGCCCAAGAGGTTCATCTGCTAAAGGCAGAGTTTCCACTGCACAGAAAGAAGTAGTTACACCACTAAAGTAAACCAGTTTTGCAAACTAGACAGCTGGGATCTTAAGGCCAGTTCCAGTGGAAACTAAATAAGCCTTTAGTTAGCTGATCCTGTTTTATTCTGTTGTCCAAACAGTGTCTCTAAATACAAAAATAGAGTTCGAATCCAGACTTGCATCCATTTTCTGGAAAGCTTACACTTTCAAATCAAAAGTTAGTTGCTCTTTCAGTGTCACAACATTGCTGGTGGGGTACTTTTGAGACTAATTTCATCAGATCAAAACAATCTTTTTGAATTTCTGTTCTGGAAGTGGATGCCACATGGTGACAGAGTGGTTGCACAAGAGCATCCCTGGGGCAGTAAAGACTGGTACGGAACATAGATGAACCTGGACGTGGCTACAACTTTCTGACTGCATTTAGTACATCTAATTATTTTTTTCCCTAAGCACCAGGGCTCCTGTGATTAATCTCAGCCCTTCAGGAGGTGTCGTTTGTCCTCAGGAAGAGGGTATGCTAACTTGGTTCTTTTTCTGTTAAAGCCCTGTACATCAGTGTAGCCAGGCACTGAGAGCAGCTGCTTCAGAACTAGCCTGGCCAGCAGCAGAGAGGCAGATCTGGATGTACAGGAGGGTTTCTGAGATTTTCTCTTGGCAAGGAAGTGCCTGGGGAGCAGAGAGCCCCACCAAGAGTGGGCAGCTCCTCATGGGACAAGCTAACAAGGCCTGGGCATTGCCAGGGCAGTGGCAACCACACTCATAACTTTAAAAAAGTAGCCCTCAGGGAATGCAGCGACCAGGTCATTGTGCGCTGAGCAAACAAGTCAGTGTGCTCAGCTGGCCAAGAAGTCCAACGGCATCCTCACCCGTACCGAGAACACTGTGACAAGAAGGATCAGTGAAGTTGTTATTCCCATATACTCAGCACTAGTGCGGTTACTCCTTGAGTATTGTGTTCAGTTTTGGGGCCTTCACTACAAGAAAGGCAGTGAGGTGCTGAAGCATGTCCAGAGAAGGACAACAAAGCTGGTGAAAGGCCTGGAGGACAGGCCTTACGAGGAGTGGCTGAGAAAACTGGGGTTGTTCAGGTCGGAGAAAAGAAGGGTGAGGAGAGACTTTCTTACTCTCTACAACTACCTGAAAGGAGATTGTGGCAAAATGGGCGTTGGTCTCTTCTCTCTAGTTACAAGTGATAGGACAAGAGGAAATGGCCACAAGTTGTAGCAAGGAAGGTTTAAATTATATATTAAAAGAAACTTCTTCACTAAAAAAAGTTATCAAACACTGGAAATAGGCTCCCCAGGGAGGTGGTTGAATCATCATCCCTGGAAGCGTTAAAGAAGACACATAGATGTGGTGCTAAGGGACAAGGGTTAGCATGAGATTTGGTAGAAATAGATAATGGTTAGATTTAACGATCTTAACAGTCTTTTTCAGCTGAAAAAATTCTGTGATTTTATAATCAGAAGATCTCAAAGCTACTTCATCACTGAACACCCTGAAGAGAAAGGAGATGAGACAGAAAGGAAATGAACAGTGAGCAGAGCAGTGGCAGCTCTAGGAGCAAGACACAGGTCTTCAGAATAAGACTCTTATGACCAGGATGAGAAGAAGATCTTATCTGTAAATCCATTCCTTCTGTTTGCACAGTGTCAAAAGTGTGATTGAGTTGTCCAAGCTGAGTCAAGGAATGGGGGAAAAACATCTTCAGTTCAACTTGTGTTGAAGCAGAGTTGCACACACAGTAACTGGGGCTGAAGAGATGTCTGTGCAGCTTTACAACTACCAACAGCAGGGATGCCCCTGCAGTGCTGTCACGGCATTTCATCTAGTTCTGGAGCTACAGGGGGTATCCCTGCCCTGTTTCTTGCTGCCAGGTGCATGGCAGTCGTGAATTCCCTGACTCACAATGAGCAGTTTAACTGGGAAAAGGCTTTGCTCAGCCCAATACAGCCAAGAAGCCAGTAGCTGGCACAGTTGCCTGGAACATGGGCAAATCATCAAGCAGGATTTTATTTCACCAAATCAAACAGTGATTCAGCTTCACTGGCCTCTTTCAGTCAGTGTTGTTGGAGCCTTTCTACTTCAAGTAAATGATTTAATAGCCATCAGGGTAAGGAGCAAGACTGGTGGTGCAGCCCAGTGGTTACTGCAGTCGGCAGGCATGGGTGTGAGAGGTGAAATCAGGACTCTTCTCCGGAAGGTTTAGGTGAAGCAGCTGGAGAGATCCCAGCCTCACAATGACCTAGGAAAGAAATGTCTCCCCTGGGACTTGAGGGACCAGCAGCCCCAGCTTTGCAGGCTGAATATACTAGATCTCAAATGACTTCCTAAACAAACCAGCTGTTGGCCACTCTGGGTAGACGGCGCGCCCTGTAGTCGCATCCGCATCCTTAAAAACTCTGACAGATATTTTGTTTTGTTTTATTTTCCTTGTCCCAGCACAGAATGGAAACTTGCTGAAATCTCAGAAAAGTTTCAGAGAATGGGAAATAATTCCCCACCCATTTCTAGCCAGTAATGCTGTTTTCCTCCCCAGAAAAATATATGCAGAAGGGAGAAAAAGTCCCAGAGCATCCCATAAGCCTCTGTCTGGAATCCTGCTGCACTCTGGTTTCTAAAGAATTCAATTTACATATGCACGTTGGGTTGTCTAAACAGCTACCTTGTGGATTGGGAGTAGAAGAATGCAGCCTTGTCTTTCAGCAAGGCTTTGAGGGAAGCATTAGTATTCCTTGAACTGCAAAGTTGATTGGTCTGGAAAGGGAATTAAAAAAGGGTCCCAGGACAGCATCTGGTGCCAGAACAAATGTCCAGCATCTGCTGCAGTCTAACTAAGACATGTGTTGCTGCTGCAGAAGAGGAGAGACGAATAAGGAACTGGTTATGTGAAGAGTGTTTGTAGTTTATTGCTGCTGCTTATTGATCAAGGGATCATCCTGTGTTTCTATACTGCCTATTGATTTAATTTGGCGATGGGAGGAGGGGAATATTTCTGTATGCCTTGGGTGGAGTTTTCTTGGTGAGTGGCCAAGAAGAGGGACAATTTTGATAAAGTGATATTTATCCCAGGGCTTGGCCATGGGATGCAGGGGAAGCAGTGGCTCCTGCCATGTTTTAATGAGGAGGAGGGATGAGCCATCTGCAGCCCACATGCCTTACAGGTTCAGCCAATTGGAAGCAGATTCCCCAGATTTCCCTTGCAGTTGAGATCATGGCAACGTGCTTGTCCTTAAAGAGATGCCTGAAATTTCCTTGCCCCAAAGGAGTCTCAGAGGAGCTCCCACTGAGTGCCTGGTGTTTTCTTTTAGGAAAGCTTTGCTGCCACTATTTCTAGTGTGATACAAGGTCTGAAAATTCCCTGCGGGAAAACCATCTCTTGTAATGTCCATCTGATGGCACATAGCCACAGTAAGTGGTTGGAGCAGGAACCTCTGCTCCTGCATCCCATATGAGCAGAGGTCTGATCCTGCCCTTCAGCTAAACAGCACTGGGAACAGCTTCAGGAGTCAGACCACAAACTGCCATATGTGTAAAATCTGACCATTCAGCTCGTTGCTGACCTATTGTGGATAAATCTAAAACTGGGAAGAAAATCCCAACCTTCGGATGAGATAATTTTTAGGTGCCACAGGAAACTGCCAAGAAAGCTTTTACCTTTTCACCAAGAAATCTGGAGCTTCTTCCCAGCTTCAAGCTGGTTAGAAGACCCATCTGGGACATTCAGCAAATGTGGCTTGTGTCCCTTGAAAATTCAGCCTTGAATTCTTTCTCCCCTTCAGGAGAAAAAGAACAGCTCTGTGAGCTGTTGTAGTTACATTTACTCTGCAAAGACAATGCTACTGTAAAGTCAGACTTTCTCTACTCAGAAATTATTCCAGGCAATTTCAAAAGGTACTTAAAATATGCAGGTTATATTTATTCTGTAGTAGGTAGAGCCAAGCCTGTGACAGTCACTTTATCTGGGTTTGTGTGTGAAATGGTATAGAAACACCAGTGCACACCAATGAAAACAAAATTTATCTAGAGTTGACTTTTTTTCTGTGAGAAGAGGTGGCAGAGTGCATAGGCCTGCAGTGTATTTTTTTTGTTGGCCTTCATGGGCTATCTCACCAATACCCAGAGCTTTGAACTCAAGTCATTACTGCACCCTTCTGTTCACCAGTTCATGTCTACATTTTAAACTCCTTCTAACATTGAGAGAGAAGGAGACACTTATCTCCCTTCTGAGGAGAGGCTGAGGGAGCTGGGTATCTTTAGCTTGGAGAAGAGACTGAGGAGTGACCTCATTTATATTTATAAATATGTGAAGGGGGAGTGTTGGGAGGATGGAGCCAGGCTCTTCCCAGTGATGTCCAGTGACAGGACAAGGGGCAGAGGGTGCAAGATGGAGCACAAGAGGTTGCATGTGAACATAAGGAAAAACTTTCTCTCTATGGGGGTGACAGAGCACTGGAACAGGCTGCCTAGAGAGGTTGTGGAGTCTCCTTCTCTGGAGATACTCAAAACCTGCCGGGATGCATTCCTGTGTGACTTACTCTAGGTGATCCTGCTCTGACAGCAGGTTGGACTAGATGATCTTTCAAGGTCCCTTCCACCCCCTAACATTCTGTCATTCTGTGAAAATTTCTTGTCTTGTTTCAGGCCAAAGGCTTTTTGTTGTTGCTTGAAATCTGAAAGAGTTTTGAATTCTAAGAAGGTATCTTTAGATTTTGCAAAAACAAAACAACCAAATTTCTTCCATTCAGAGCTAATTAATCTAATATACACCAAATAAATAATACCCAAGCTATTAGTGTGTCAAAAAAAAATGAGCGCATAAACATAGCATGTTTTCCAAGTGGGACAGAATTAGCTTGAAAGTGAAGATATCTCAAGCAGGGGTGTCTTTAGGTGAGCTTTTAAATTCATATATGTTCCACGTTCCAAAGTCTGTGGAAGTCAATGGAAAGCATCTGTTGACTTTTAATAGGTGTTGCTTCAAGATGAGTGGTAGAAGTAGCAGAGCAAAGTGATACAAGAACAACCACCACTCATCCTGGACATGCTGCAAATGTACTTGGTTGGAAATATTATCAAACTCTAGAGTAGGTAATGCTATGGAGTGTCTCATGGAGTCATCTTGTTTCTTGTTTTACTGTGCTGGCGTTGTCCTGTCACTTCTTTTGGGACCCATCTCACAGTAGTATACCAGGGAAAGAAACTGAAGGTAGAAGGGTCTCCATCAGAGTAGAGAGGCATGGAGAAATTAATTTTAAAAACCAAAACACTGGTAGATAAGTGGAATTAATTGTAAATTCATTTTCTACTTTTATTTCAATGTGTGACTTTTAAAAATGTATTTTAACTCATGAGTTTAGATTTCTGAACAGAAGGTCTTTTAAAACAATAACAGAAAAATGCCAGATTTTTTGTCTTTCAGGAGTGTCAAAGGGGGTACTCTTACAGTTTGGAAGCTTTCCCCCAACGCATTTTCCAAACATCAAAAACAAGTCTTGGAAGTATCTCTGTTTATTTTGATGAGTCAACATTTCTGAAGGGGAGAATAGAGAGGAAGCACTAGAGATAAATCCTTCTCAGGCTGTCTGTCTTTGTGTTGGAAAAATGGATCCTGCCTTCATTTACTTCTCTGGGAACAGTTGCCGCTGAGGAAGTTGTATGCAATTTTTCCTTCAGAACATCTCTGGACCCCAAGCAAGAGAGGATTTTGCCTGCACAGAATCACAGAATCATTGAGGCTGGAAAAGATTTCTGAGATCAAGTCCAGCCCATGACCCAACACCACAACATCAACCAGACCATGCCACCAAGTGCATATTCAAGAGGTTCTCAGTCAGCCCATATCTATGGGCTCACCTCACCTATGCGTACAGCTACACTAGTGCCTATCTTTGCTGCTGCCTGGTGTCATTCAACATTCATGCTTAGTGTCTTCAGGTCAGGGGATTATGTCAGGCCAATTTTATTATCAAGAATGATCCCAGTGCTGCTAATCTGCTTTTGAATAATAATTTTTAAAAGTTTCCCTCTCCCTAAATGCAATGGCAAGTAATTCTTCATGTGGTTAAACATTTTTTCTGTTTCTCAGATGCTTCCCTTCCCAGGCACCTTGGGCGAGCTGTCATTAAGAGAGGAATTGTTCATCCATAGCATGATTTTAGGTCATAGCTTTCCCTGGAAACCCACAAGACCTGAGGCTTTTGTGTAAAGCACAAGCCCAATCTATTGGATCTGCTACCAAACATTTTGGATAGCCCACGGTACTTGCAAGATCTAAATTAGAGTGGACACTAATGCAGTGTGTATTAACTGGGTTTGGGCTGGAGAATTCCCAGGCCAGCTTGCAAATCTGACAGCTTCCAGCAGAGTTTTGTATGAAGAAAAAAATTATGTACCTGTGTGCAGCAGGGAGGGGTGAACATGTTGTTTGCACTGCTGAAACTCAGGTTTCTGTTGGATATCAGGACTTCTTCCCTCTGCAAATTAATGGTCACCAATGGCTGAACTAGCACTATGGACATAAATCATGGGAAGGAACAGCGAGAAATGAGTACAAGGCTTTTCTTTCTATTTAGTAATTTATCAAGGGAAGTGGCACATTAATAAACAGATCTCCCTTGAGGTGTGGGAGTAACAGAGATAAATATGACTGTCAAATCTGGCCTGCTTCCTTCAGTTAGAGGAGGAGGAGACTGTGGGAATGCAAATGCAGAAAACAATATCTGTATCTGGAAATACATGGATTACTGTAGGACAGAAACACTGACAACTCAGCTGAGATGGAGCCCCAACACACTTGGTGCAATATAATATAAAACAAACCTATCTGAAGGAATTTGTCTAAACAGATGGTGCTAGGGAATGGGGACACAGACAGAAACAACATTTTACTCAAGGAGATATGACTGGAGAAAGCTGAAAACAGCACCCAGGTCTTTCCACACTGTGGCCCGTGTATTGAATCAAGACGCTTTATAAAGAGAGTGGGTGGAAATGAAAAAAAGGTTTACGTATTTCAGATCAATTGCAGTAATACATCAGTGTGTTCCAGGCAGCACAGTTTTGACCGCTATCATCTAGACCCAAGCAGCCCTCCTGTTGTTTGGTCCTGGGCTTCTGGTAAGGCCCAGGTTTCATGAACCAAATGTGAAGTCTGGGAATTTTTTACTCCAACCTTTAAGCCTTTGCTGAGGAGAGTTCATTTGCTCATTGTGCTGTTGAGCCCACAGGACCTCTATACACCGTCTGCTCCTTTTACATCTAATAGGGTTAAGTGCCACTCACCACAGCAGAATGGGGTTGGAGTCTGCCAGCCACAGACATTAGGAAAATCTGAGTCCTGTCCCTTCAAATCATGGGACAACTTTAACATTCAGGAAGTGATTTTCATAGACCACTGTGTCCTCTTTCTGTTTTCTACCTGTTCCTTGAGTCATATTTTCTATCATCTTCCTGCCTCATGGAAAGCTGGGAAATGTAGTTATGCTGAATATGTGCAACAATCTCAGGGGAGACCTTATTGCTGTCTACAACTACCTGAAGGGTGCTTGTGGCCAGGAGGAGGTTGCTTTCTTTTCTCAGGCAAGCAGCACCAGAACAAGAGGACACAGAGTCAAGCTGTGCCAGGGGAAGTTTAGGCTCGAGGTGAGGAGAAAGTTCTTCACCGAGAGAGTCATTCGCTACTGGAATGGGCTGCCCAGGGAGGTGGTGGAGTCACCGTCCCTGGAGGTGTTCAAGGCGGGTTTGGACATGGCACTTGGTGCCATGGTCTAGTCTTGAGGTCTGTGGTAGTGGGTTGGACTTGATGACCTTTGAGGTCTCTTCCAACCTTGCTTATACTGTGATACTGTGATAATCTCAGTTCTAGGAGAAATTCCCAATATCGTCAGTACTGCAGTAAAAACATTGCAACTCTTGAAGCTTCATAGGTGTAGGGCAAAAGTCACAACAGTGTTTGGTTCAAGTAACAACTTAGCCTTGGACTTCCAATGGGACCTTGCAAAAGTCATTTATCTTGTGAAACAGTGAGGGAACAGTGGTAGTAAACCCCATCGATTACACAGCAGCCAGGCATGGTAATGACAGAGCCACTTAGGTACATGGATGAGTCATGTGGAGACTGGGAGACTGCAACCCAACCGCTGGTCTCAGGGAAGTGTTGACACAAACTTCTACTAGCCAACACAAATCAAGGAACTCTTTGGTCACACTGGCAGGGTATGTTTTACCTCCTTTGTACATCCGAGGCACATGCCAACACTATCATCAGGGCAGAAATTGTATGCTCTTGCAAAACGCTGGGCTTGTTTTTAGCGATATGCAACCAAAATGAATCCCTCCAAGCAAACAGAGGAAAAAGCTTGGCCCGTCGCCAAGTTAACTGTATTATTCACAGAGCCTAATAGGATGTTCTGGATATTCTTAATAGGATATTCTGGAGAGACTACTGTTGGAAAAGCCAGCTGGTAATACAGTGCTGCACTCATCGCAGGAAGAATCTAGAGCAGCTGAGCCCACCTGCACTCCAGAGTGGATGATGAAGATCACCAGTCAAAACCTGTGGCTGGGTGGCATATTTTACCCTTAGAAGTCTTTCCTTTTTTGAATATATGACCTAAGTGCTGCTTTTGTTACTTTGGAGGGATGAACTGTTACAGACAGGGCCAGAGTTTTGCCAGACTTTGTATTTGGCACTCTGATATTGAGGAACATTGTTTTATGGCCCAGCTTCCATCCATGCCACCCCAGAGATTTGCAGGTGGGTCAGGCCTCGGCAGAGTTTCCTTTAGATTAAGTCAATTGTTCCAGTTAGCAGTGCTGAAAGGCTGGAGGAGGCCAAATTCGTACAGTAGTAACTCACCATGTACTGCAGATCCACAAACAGGACTGGCAGGGATGGAAATTACTTCATGCCTGAAGAATGATTGACAGTTGCTAATAGGGTCCAGGCTCTGGCAGATCCCCTTGGAAGGGGAGAGCTTGAACTTTGTGCCTGAGCTGCCAAATTGGTTTTCTTAAAACTCTTAATTTACTTTCGGGGCTCCTGGAGCCTCGCCTCCTTCATTAATTGGATGGTCAGCATTGTGCTCACACTCGTTTGGTTTCTGCTCGCTCCGCACACAAGAGCACAGAGCATTTCCAAGGGTCACCCCAGCTCTGATGTGCAGCTCCTCTGGCCCACCGCTCCTGCTATCAAGTCAACGGGTACAGCTGCGCTCATGGAGACCTTGCAAGCCCTTTTCCCTCTTAATATTAAGTTAATTTAGTGCTGATGAAAAGGGGTGGTGGACAGGCCTCTGTTTATCCCGAGGAGGGCAAAGCAAGACGGCGTTCATGGTGCTGCCTGACCCCTGTCATTCAGCACCCGGCAGAGAGGAAGCTTCCTGTCAAAGTGCAGCTTGTCCCTGTGCTGCTCCTGGCTCCTGAACATCCCACAGCAGTCACAAGTGCCGCAGGTCTCTACACCTCCTGCCCCTCTGCAGGAAGGGAGCAGCCCCACTGGTTTTGTCTGACAAAGTCTCTCTTTCCTGCAGTGTCTCGATTCTCAAGCCCAAGAGTGACTCCAAGATTAAGCCGAAAACGAGCCCTGTCTATCTCCCCGCTGTCCGATGCCAGCATTGATCTCCAGACGATGATCAGGACCTCCCCAAACTCTCTCGTGGCATATATCAACAACTCCAGAAGCAGTTCAGCAGCAAGTGGCTCGTACGGCCATTTATCTGCCGGGACAATCAGGTAAAGCTCTGGGATGGGCTCCGTTCAGCTGCGTGAACATCCCCTCAAGAAAAGAGGTGATCCTCCAGCAAGGAGATCTTCCTTGCAAACTCTGTTTTGCTGCACAGGGACTGTGTAGTGTACTAAATCAAAGCTCCCAGCTGGTTTTGCATTTGTAAGGGTACTTCATGGTTTATGTGGGGGGTGTTTCCTGGATTGGGATGACTGATTACCAAGTTTCCAGTAATTACAGTATGATTATTCTTCCCTGCAAGCAGAAACAGAGAATAAATTCATCTAACAAAATGTTCAGTGCAAGCAGTTGAACTGGTTAAGAAACCTTCTGATTTAAGAAATTGCCCCAAAGTATTCTGCAAGTTATTAATCCAGATTCTTTAAAAAAAACAAACAACAAAATGTTGACTGGGTGGATTGAGGAGCCTAATTCTAAAAACATATTTAAAACATATCTAAGCCCTTGAGTAAAGTTTTGTTCAAATCTTAGTTAAAAAGCACTTACACTAGGCAGTTCACTGTTGTCAATTCCTGCCGTGATTGCTTCACCCAAGTTTCACAATGTTGTTGTTCTTTTCATTACTTAACTGTTAAAAATGTAAGCTCTAATTAACACTGATGTTACAAAGCAAAGGTTTGCAAAGATTGTGCACTCCTAAAATTTGTGGGGAAAGAGAGATATTGCTGTTAGTAACTGTAAGATTCATTCTATAAGTTACTTTAGTTTGCAGCATCATTTAGAAACTGACAATAAAATCAAACAAAATGTTAACTTAAATTGCAACTCCTGTAGTAGTAATCATATTTTACTAGTCTTTTCACCTGTTACTAACTGGACATATCTGCAGCATCCCATCTTATACATAGATTTAAAGTTTTTCAGGGTAGCATCTGGTATTCTCAACAAATCAGTAGAGTGCAGAGCCTGACCCAGTAGTTGGTTGTTGGCTTCCAAGGGAATAATCAAGTAAAAAGGAATTTTAAACTCTCCTTGGTGTTCTAAAGGTGTATCCTAACCATAAGGAATTGTACATTGGCTTACAGATATAACGGGATAGATGTCAGCAATTTGGGGTGAAAAGACTGTTACAGTTTTAGCCATACCTTAGTAGCAGCAATTAAATTCTTACCTGCTCAGACCTGGATCCTCGTAGTAAAGTCATTTTTGGACTTCACTGGTACATAACAACATCTTTGTTATGTTTAACTCTCAAAGCTCTTTTCCACTGTAGTGATTTTTACTCTCTGTTCTTTCAGTTGTGTTGCCATTAACTGTTTTGTAACAGAAATACAAGTTGTATGGTCACCAGCAAGAACTATTTTCTCTAAATTAGAAATTAAGCACATTATTAATTGTGGCCTCATTCTCTGAGTGCTCACACTGTGGGCAGTTTTAGTGATGTGAGAGAAAATGTCATGAGGGTAAAGTTTCAGGGCGACCACCCTAGAAAACAGTCAGGTTTTGGCCTGAGACCCTACGGTTTGTGCATCAATCACCTAGGGTACAGGGAGCAGAGCATCTCCCACAATTTCTCAATATCTGCCAAAGGGACTCACCCCTGGGATTTAACCTCTTCTTTCCAAAAGCAGGACTTCGTTTTTAATCCTGTTGACTGCCGCATGCTGACTCAGACCTGTTGCCCCAAGTTAGTGCCCAAGCATTCAGGAGCTGGTGATGTTTCTGGTCACTGTTGACCTAGATCAGAGCTGAACCAGTGACCTAGATATGAAGGGTGACATACTTCAGCAGTCCCCTGAGCCAGCACTCCCCTCACCTGAATGCAGAGGACATTGCATGGGGTTGGATTATGTTAAATGGATAGTTATTCATCCCTGCTGTGATCTGTGCCAGGTGAGCCAGGTGATGCTGGGTTTTTTTATATCAAGGATAGCATAAGCCTGAGGTTGTGAGTCTGTGGAATAGGTCTGCCTGGGAAAACTCAGGGGGTTTTGCAGCCAGATTTGTCTGAGTCCCATCCTCGTCCACACTCCTGGCCAAGGGCTTTGGCTGTTTTAAAATATAGGAAACAAAGAAACGATAATCAGTCTGATATATGTGTAGAAATGATTCATAGGGTTGCCGAGGCACACATGAGACAAATCCTGTCTTTGCATCAGAGCAGGCTTTCAGGCTTATCCTGACATTGAAGACATCTACTTGGGGCATTTCAGCCTGTCTCCTGGAGTCTCCAGGAAGTCAAAATTGAATCAGTCACTAGTAAATGTGATAAATATTGTTTAAAATAACTCCTCATCATTTTATCTCCTCCTGTTGCTGCAGTCCAGCATTCAGCTTCCCCCACCCCATTAACCCCGTGACATACCAGCAGATCCTGACCCAGCAGAGAGGCCTGAGCTCAGCCTTCGGACACACTCCTCCCCTGATCCAGCCATCCCCGACCTTCCCTCCACGGCAGCACATGGCAGTCCTCTCTGTTAACCCACCACCAACACAGATCAGCAGCAACAGTAACTGCATCTCCGACTCCAACCAGGTAGGGATGGCCACCCACGTGTGGCACACAGGGAAATGGAGGCACATTCTCCATGGGATGAATGCTGTGGCACTTCATGGTGGCTGTGGGAGTTTTACTCACTCTCTTTGTAATCACATTCTTCCTTTATGTTGCTTTTTCTTCCTCCTGGCAAAGCATTTCTGGGCTAGTCACAGCCACATTTTGCACTCACCTCCTACCCATGTACCTACCTACATGGTACCATATACCTACCTACCCTTCATCTACCTACATGCACTCCTGCAGAAACAAAAAACTTTGGTTCATCAAAGCACTGAACAGGATTTGTAGGGTCATCTCAGGCAGCATATCTCCTTGAACACATGATGTGCCATTGAAATCAAGGGAATTCAGCACATGCTGGAGTCTTTTGCTAGATAAGCACCTGAGCACTGTGAACCAAGTTGCATCAACTCCTTCACCAGTTCCTCCTTTCCTCCTTCCTTTTTTTCTACTGACATGAACCATGCTGATGGTCTTAAAACACCATGTTCCTCTGTAAAAAGTAAGTGCACCCTACCTAGGACCTCTAGCCATTTTGCATACTGTTCCTTCTTTTTCAGTAGATTTCTCTCTCAGGATGTCCCTGCTGATGATTTTTACTGTTAAGGTTTGCAAAACCAGGAGCCAGATATGAAAACTAGGAATGCCATGACGTGCGTAACATCCCACACCTCCAATGAATCCTTGCAAATACCTGTGAATTCACACAGGACTCATCCATGTGTGCACAAACTCTCCACATGCTCAGGGTTACTGAATATGACTAGCACACTTTTAATCATTTTTCCTTCCCATTTTCTTTCCTTGGAAGTTCAAATTGCAGTTGCTTTTCTCCCCAGAGCCTTGTTTCACCTCATTTCACACCCATTTCAAATCGTTGTTTTAGTTGTATCATACTGAACTTTTCAGACTGGTTTATTGTTTTAGGGCTTCTCATGGCTGCTGCCCTGCAAACTCTGTTTGTTATTGAAGGTTATTTGATTGATTGGTTTTGTTTTCTTCTTACAAACTGGCTACCAAAATAATGTGGCTGGCAGGAGTCAGGCCTCTGTTTAATAACTTGCAGGACCAATCTTGAGCAATTAGCAAGAGTGTATTTAAAATGTTAATGTTCCAATTTTTTTCACATACAATGGGATGTTTTTTCTCTCGAAGTTGTTCTCATTTTTTAGGAGCTTAGCAAAACATGCACATAGCCTTTCACGCACCCAGCACTTTGGAGCCCTCACTTGTAACCAGGGCCCCCAGCTTCCCCCAGGAATCCATTTTCTCAACAAATCCTTTCCTCACATTGAGAAATGAAATTGTCACTTGGGTGGGAGTTGCGTAAGGTTTCAATGGCTTTGACAGGGACCGGATCGCTCTGAAATGGAGCAGCAGCAGCAGCAAGGCCAAGCTTGCTGGTGAGCCTGTAGAGGCTGATGCTGCCCTTGACTCTTCCCTGTCTTCCACCTCTCTGCCTTGCAAAAACCAACACAGGCTAGATTTCATGTGAAACCTGGGCCAGCAAGCCAACACAGTTGTCCATGGCCACTCCTTAAATTCAACCTTGGCTGATTTTTAAGTTAATTCTTAACAAGGAGATGGGCTGCAGTCTGTCTCTGATCTCAAACCCTGTTGCCATATCTTGCCTGGTTTTCTTTCCTAGAGCAAGCAGAGCAGTGAGTCGGCCGTGAGCAGCACAGTCAATCCAGTAATAAACAAGCGCAGCAAAGTCAAGACTGAAGCCGAGGGTTTGCCCCCAGCATCCCCAAACACACAGGTAACTTTGCTGGTGTGAGACACATTGCAAGGACAGGCTAGCGAGCTGCTGGGTCTTGTTATCTTTGGGAACAATACTCTTGGCACCTTTTGCTTCAACTGGGAGCAAGGCATCAAAATCTGCCAAGTAGATGAGTGTCTCTTGGAACATGAAGTTCAGCAAGGTACAAGGCAGATCCGTGATGACTGAAGAAAGTATCTGATGAAGGATTGGGACTTAGCTTGCTGTTTTTGTGCTTGGATAGAAATAAAGAAAGGAGGGAATATTTCAAGCATGGTAAATTTAAAATGATGTCTGAGCTTTCTGTGCTGCAAAGCAAGGAGGATTAGTGTCTCAGAGCAAACACAGATTATAAGGGAATCTTGCATGTAGGTAGAAAGCTTGCAAAAAGAAAGGATGACTTCTCAATTCAACAAGGAATTGCTCCGAGAAACATCCTTTACACTGGTGGCACATTTGACACCAAGAAGGGCCCAAAGGCCTTTGCTTTCTTTCTGGAGCTCTGTGATTGCAAACTGTTTAATTGCTGACAGTATCCATCTGACCGTCCTTTATCACAACTGTAAACTATCAGGAGTGTGCTGGGCACTTCATTTTCATGAAATATTAGGCTGTGTTATTGTCAAGTGGATGGAAGAGTTGATGACAAATTTCTCCTTCTGCCCTGGTTCAGGAGCAGGTCTCAGCATGATGCATGGGGACAGCAATGTGTGCAGTCATCAGGGGGCAGGTAAAATTGATGAAGATAGCATATCAGGGAAAGATAAACATGCTGTAGTCAGCACGATTAGGGCATAGAGGCACCTCTCTGGAGCTTTGAGTTTAGGAGTGCATCTATACACTGCTGCAAAAGCATGTGCCCTGAAAAACCAATCTGGCCACCACCCAGGCTAATAGGGCCACATACTTATTTCTTGCAGCAAATGTAAAGAGATTTGAAAGCTGTCACCTGCTTGCTCAAAGCATCTGTAGCAGAGGAGCCGTGGGATAGACAGCTGCTTGCTCATCCTCGCTTCTCTGCTTCTCTGCTCCAATGGAAAGAGATGTGTGCCTGACTGCAGGGAGTGCTTGGATAGCATCAGCCTGTGCCACCCTTGCAGCCCTGGCCCAGTTTCACCCAGTGGGTCTTACATGAAATAAGCAGTGAAAGAAGTGGGGGAGTAGTTTCAAGTGCTGCAAGGAGGTTTGATAGAAGAGCAAGGTGAAATTAAGAGAAGGAAAATGCGCACTGGTCATCTCATAGTTGCTAATTAGGAGATCTGCAAAGTGGTACCCCAAAGGAAATGTAGGTTTCACAACTTGCAGCATTTCAATACTGACCAGAAAATTGCTAGAAAGTACCTTGTAGAAGCAGCACATTCTTGGCAAGCAGAACAAGTTAAAGGACATAATTAGTGTCTCCTATTCAGCTGATCTAAATGACAGCAACTTGTTAAATTTGGGGATTCCAGTTCTGCAGGATGCTGTGCTGAAAAGTTCAGCTGTAAAAAATACATACAGTCCAGACAGGATTTGTGGGACACACTGGAGCACCAAGTGTGAGGGACCTGAGTTACTTTGCTCTCACGATACCACAACAGTTCCAGGAAAGATTCAGATGAGTGTTAAACTACACAGAAGTCAATGCTCTTCAAAAACTTTAAATTGCTTCAATTGAATTATTCCAATAAGAGGTGCAAAAATGTTGGCAAACCAAGTTTTTTAGTAGGAAATTTCACTTTTCCAAAGACCACACTTTGCATGGATAGAAACTTGTCAACAATCTTCACACATCATCTAAACAGAAATTGCAGGTAAAAGAACCTGCTTTTTGAACTTTATCAGACTTGCTCTGGGTTCTGATGTGGTTTGAATCTTCCCAAGTCTTTCTGTAAATTACTAATTTCCTGTTCCAAGAGCCACCTTACAATTTTTTTTTTGTTTTGTTTTTTGAAATTAAGAACTAATTAAAACAAATCTCTTCCTCTCCATATCTAGACTTTTGAACTGAAAAATCACATCTGGC
The DNA here is from genome assembly GCA_013399055.1 of Ramphastos sulfuratus. Taxonomy (NCBI): domain Eukaryota; kingdom Metazoa; phylum Chordata; class Aves; order Piciformes; family Ramphastidae; genus Ramphastos; species Ramphastos sulfuratus. The sequence goes on from WBNM01030664.1 coordinate 618,000, forward strand.
ACATATATCATGAGCTAGCTGATGAAAATTTATGAACTTTCACACAGTACATCTCACTTTTCAAGCTATATATTAAGTCATTAATCATTGCAGCCCCTGAGTAGGCATTGAGATGTTGGTGGGAAAGGACATGTTAGGGCAGGTCACAGGCAGTTTGAGACAGGTCTGGCTCTGTCTACACATAAGGCAAACTGGAGCACCAAATCGTCAGGAGCAACATCTGATGTGATCAGTCACCCTGAAGGTGGGATGCCCTGCACTGGGCCATGGTAGTAATTGGGAGGAAAGGGAATGAAACAGGTCAAAACCTGCAGAGTTCTGTACTGCTAAGCTAATACTGTCTGGTTGCTTTGTTTGTAGTGCAAATGTCTGACACAAACACAGAGCCAGCAGTTGTTCTTACTTCTGAGTTGTACTAATGCTGTGGTACGTTACACTGTTGTGTAGGTGCAAATGCTTTAATCCTCATAGCAACCATAACAAAAATCTTCTGTGCTTCATTTAGCGCTGAGGAGCTGACTAGACAAAGAAGTTTAGGAGAGAGCTCACAACATGCCCAGCATTAAAGTAACTCCTTTATGAGTCCAGAGCCTCTGGAGCTCTGTTTTGCAACCCACTCATCATTGGGTCTTACTCAAGCTTCCCAAATTTCTCTATCTCAGAGGAGTGCTTTGAGGGCTCACCACTTTATGTCTGTGGAGCACCCTGCAGATGTAAATCTTTGGGTAAGGATTAGGTATAATTTTCTTCTCTATTGGAAGATACAGAAAACAGCCCCCACCAACAGTCAGGTGACTGTGATAACCGCAAGGCACTGATGGCAGAATGGTTTCTTCATGCTCATATTTCTCCACTCCCCCAGAACAGAAGTTTTGCTCCAGCGAAGAACACAACCAAAGGTCAAAAGCCAGCCTTTTCTTTTTTTCAACATTTTCTGGGACTGCCCATGAGTTAGCAGGAGCCAGGCCCCACTGTGACCGTGGCTTCAGAGTGGTTTACGTTTTGTCATTAACTCTGATCTTTTTCTACCAAAACTCTGTAACTTATTATTTCACAGCAATCAAGGATGTTATGTTGCTACAGCAAGCAGGGTTTGTGATCAGCTGATACCTGCCCAAAAATCTATGAGTAACAGAGGAATTCAGATGAAAGAATTTCACCTTATAAAATGCACCATTGTGTGTTGCAGGAGCATCTGACAGACCTGAAAGAAGATCTAGATAAGGATGAATGCAAACAGGAGCCTGAGGTTATTTATGAGACAAACTGTCACTGGGAAGGGTGCACAAAGGAATATGACACTCAGGAGCAGCTCGTCCATGTGAGTAATGGTCGGGAGGAAACCCCAGCGATAAATTTGGGTTTCTATGCACTTGTCCTCATTTTTTATCACTAGCTGCTGTACAGCCAGAGCTCACTCTGGGAGCTACTAAAGGTGCAAATCAGAGATACGGTGTGTAAACACTGCCAAAGCAGGTCGTTGCTCCCCAAGGAGTTTAGCTGCAAGATGCCTCTCATAGATTATTTGATGTTACTCTCATCTCAGCTGCTGAGGCTGCAGATTCAATCTCCCTTGTGCGGTGACAGAAGGCTCTGTACAGAGGACCTGATCGGAAAATGGGGAAGGGAACTGAGCCTTTCCCTCTTTGCTGGCCATATTCACCCCATGCACCTACACCAACTGTGGGTTAGGGATCATCCATACCATCCTCAGGCCTTGTCCAGGTCATGAAAGTCTTTTATGCTGTTGTGACATGAGCTGTGGGGCCACGTCACCTAGGGGCTGTTGACCTTAACTCATCCCTGCCACAAAAATAGAGCGCTTCCTGAGTTTGGAGGCATGCTTCAGTATCTCCATCAGGGACCGAAATATAGAAAGTGGGTTGATGTTTTAAAAATTGGGAAATAGGGTTTCCGTAATCACAGTGCTGTCCCCAAACCAGTGTCAAAACTGCTCTCTGAAGGACCCCCAACCCAAGCCATTAATCAGATTTTCAGTTCTAATTAATTCCAAGAACCTTTTGTGTGCTTTGCTTCACCTGGGAATCCACCATTTGGTTTCCTTTGGCTGCTGGGGTCAACAAATCCCTCAGATTCTGCACAGATGCTGGTGAAGTCAGACATGATCTGTGTCCAAGACTCATCCTGTCCCCAGTTTTGCACCCTCCCAGTCCTCATTTTTGTTCTATTGTGCAAGCCCCATTTGTTTGTAAGCAGCCCAGAGCTGCTGGAAATGCACCAGCCCAAGCAACCCTGTTGCTTGCAGCAAAATGTTGAATTGAGCAAGTTTTGTGACAAGGCTCCCTGTCTTCTGCTTTCATGCACCCCACTTTCTGGCAGCCCTTTGTTGCTTGTCCCAGCTAGGCTCCAAGACTGACAGAAGCCACTCTTCCTGAGGTCTTGTGTCTGCTCTTATTTTTTTATATATCTTCGTTTTAGTCATGTTTAGATGCTACCAAGTAGGCATCAGTCTCTATTTCCCCGAGCTCTATACACAAGCATCATCTTAGCCCACTCTAAATGACAGCTTTGGGCATATGCTCTTCATCCATTGAAGGCTAACACCTGCCAACCTCTGCCAGAAGTCACTGGCAGTGCAACAAGTCCTTGAATACGAACGGATTTGGAAATGGTTTTCAAGGCCAAATGAGCGATAAAGTGCTTCGTGGATTGTACATTGCATGCCATGGGGTATTGCTTTTCTGGGGTTAAACCATAGCAGACCAGTCAGATGGGCTGGGCTCACATTTGTCCAGCAGTATTTGTGTGTTTCCCTCTCAGATGTAAAAAAAAAAATTCTCTAACTCTGCCCAGAGCAAAATACAGGGCAGATCCAGGCAACTCAGCATAATTTATTTCCAGAGAAAACCAAAAGAAAAATATTTGATGGAATGTCACAAGATTTTCCTGAATTTGAAAGGTTATAAAAATGGAGGCTTCTGTACTATGATTACTAGCAACATGGGGTTGTGGATTTGGTATGCTCAAAATACACATGCAAATGAAATACAGATGTCTTGGGCCAACTTCTGAGAAGGTGGCATCCCACCATATGTGGAAAACCTCCAGCTTCTGTGCAGCGCAAAGTACCTGGGTATGCAAAGTCCATTCTCTGTACAGAGTGGGCAACGTGCTGGTGGGAGAAGTATGTGTCAGTGGGGAGCAGCAAGAGTGAGGACATATTTTTGCAAGCACCACTGCAGCTCCCAACCTTGAAGGTCACAGCTGAGCTTCACACACCCGAGAGAAGCCCAAGCAAAGCCTCTGGCCAGTTGGGGATTAAATGAAGTCTATGGAGCCCTGGCTGAAATATAGTGACTTGTGTAAATGCTCTTTCACCATGTGATGGGAAACAGATGTTACTCAGAGTCAATAAGCGACTTAATAACCCTGGGGGGTGGGGGTGATGGTGTTACAGTAGCCCTTCCATAAATGTGTCTTCCTCTGGCCCATTCGGGACCAAACATGTGAGCCTGTGCACTCCCTGACTCCTAGCACTGCCATGCATAATCTTGATTGTAAGTCAGACTCCCACACAGAACCAGGAGACATATCTTCCTAGTTTAAACTGGATGTGGTTTAGTGTGTCCATAGATCTCCTCTAGGGTTCACCAGATCTACCATCTGAGGCCAAGATCTCATATGGATGCCACTTTCTGAAACCAGAACCATAGACAGCTGAGCTCCACACCCATAGGAAACCTGGCCCAAATTCATCCTCTCACAACCCTTTCAGTGCTTACTTTTGGCTCTCAATGTTTACCTATGGTGCCCAAGAGACCAAGTAAGTACTACACACCTCCTTTTGTCACTGAGTAGACCCAGTGCCCTGAGTGGCAGATCCCTTTCCTGAGGATTTGGCCACAGCACACTAAATGCCTGGCTTTGATTTGGCTGTGACCATGGAGGTTGGTGATTCTGTTTTAATGTGGTTTTTGTCCTCTTGCTGCCTCACTACCCCAAGAAAGTCTCATCTTGATCCACAACATGTGTGTCTAGCCTTGGCCAGGGTGATGAAGGCGGGGGCTGGGAAAAAATCTCAGCACACAAAAAAAAACCCAAATCCAAACCAAAAGTGGTTTATTTTAGGATTTCCTGTCAGTGAATGTCTGCTGAAAACACAGGAGTGAGGACAGGCATTACTTTTTGGCAGTGAGACTCCATTCAAAGAGACAAGGCCACCGAGGGAGGGAACAGTGCTGCTGATGGGCTGATCTTCAGTTCTGTTTATTTTTGACAGAGCTTCATCTGCCCTGGGCTAGGAAAAAGAAACCCTGGTCTTCCTCCCAGGGTGGATGAAGGCACCCTTCTGGGTTTGGCTTTTCAACACCCCAGCATAGGATTTCATGGACCCAAGCAATTAGCAGTAATTGAGGCCACCAAGCTTTCCGTGCATAGCTCACAGATGCTGTCATTTCCTGCAAGCTGCCAGCGCTGGACAGCAGGTGGATGTCTTAGGGCCAATGTATGGGCTGGCACACAGGCAAGCTTAGAATCATGGAATCATTTAGGTTGAAAAAGACCCTAAGATCATCAAGTCCAGCTGAGTCTTGTCTCCTCCTCTCCCCTATCCTCCAGAAGCACCCCAAGAAAGGGTCTCAGCTGCACAAATGCAGCACAATAGGGTTTGACAGAGAGAAAAATAATTCTGTCATGCCCCCCAACAGTGGGATTAGTCAGCCTTGAAAACTGAGAGGACTCCTCTCTCCCTGGCACCATGAGTCCCCATTGCTTTACCAAACCTCACAATTACAGCTTCTTTGGACTCAGTTCTGCTGTGCTGGATACTGTGTGCCTTTTCCTTCAGGACACACCAGGCTGCAGAGCCGGCTTTCTTCTCTGCAGTATTATCTGTGCACCTGGATGCCAGGTGCAGTGCTTGACCACAGGCACTGGGAAGGGAATGGCTGGCTTTTGGAGCACTGCACTTGCTTCACTGGCATCAGCTCTTCCAGGAGTGACATGCTTCTCTTTTCTGTCCTACCAGCACATCAACAATGATCACATCCATGGGGAGAAGAAGGAGTTTGTCTGCCGCTGGCAGGACTGCACGCGGGAGCAGAAGCCCTTCAAGGCTCAGTACATGCTGGTGGTGCACATGCGGAGGCATACTGGAGAGAAGCCACACAAGTGTACGGTGAGCAGGCAGGGACACGTGGTGCATCTCAGCTTGGCAAGTGGGACACTGGACTACAGTGATCACACAGATGTGTGCTGAGGGATAGGCATGGCTTCAGGCAGAGCTCTCCATGGTATTTGCCAGTACCCAGCTCAGGGACAGTCCAGCTCTCTGTGTCTGGGTTATAGCTACTTGCGGGGTACGCTCTAGACACAGGGCAAGTGACCAGTGAGGGTGGTCGAGGTATTAGTGGGAAAAAATGCATTTCTGTGGGGAAAATGGATTCAGCTGTACCACAGAGATCCAGAGTGACTCAGGACAAGTCACTTAAGATGGAAAATTAGCCAAATCAGCTTACATCCAAGAAGGAAATCCAGTAGCTCCATACTGTGGGGCACCACCTAGCCCTGGTTGTGTCTAACTCAGCATCACCCTGTACCGCTGCTGGGACTGCAAGTTTGCCTCACCCATGTACCTGTGTGCTCACAAGCCTCCCTCTAGCCTGTGGAGATGGGCCAACACCTCCTTCTTCTGCTCTCTCAATGCAGAGATGAGGTCAACCGCTGAGTGTTTAAATTCCAAGAGGAGCTCAGTCCATCGACCTTCTGAATGCAAGCAGCACTGTGCCTAGTGTTAAACATTGCCTGAGGAAGAGCATAAGGTGCTGCTTTGTATCTCAACCCAGTGGGTACAGGCCCATCCAGCACATGGGAGAGCTGGGCTTGCCTCCTCCTCAACATCAAGACATTAAAGCCCTAATACATGGAGTTTCCAATCACACCACTGGTTGACATGGAGCAACCAAGGATGCCTGATACAGGACATGAGAGAAATGATCTTTGGAGTTCAGTGGATGTGGCTAACTGGTAGGAGAGGAGAGGTGTTCCTCATCTCTTTCCACATACGCTTCATCCCTTTTTCCTCCTGAAGGTCCATCCCTGCCTTTTGATATCCTCTGCTCCCTGCCTTCTCCTGCTAGTTTTTCATACCTCCTCCATGCCAACTTTATGCTGTTCCTCTACCCAGCATCTCAGGGATGAGCCTTTCTGCTCAGCAGATGTCTGAGCCCTCCTCCCATGTCTTCCTCCTCTTCTGCTCCATTAGTCACTTCCAGCCCTACTGCTTCCCTGGCTCTGCCCCAGCTCCTGCTCACAAATATTAGGATATGTATGACTTGCTTGCTGTATGGCTCCTTTATTAATCTTCCAGCACTGTGTTCATTTAATTTAGAGCATAAGCTCTCCAGCGCACAGGGCCCTTTGTTTTAATCTTCTAAAGCAGTTTGCCCAGTTCTAGCACTTTACCAATCTTCCTTAAAAGTATCAAGGAATCTTAATCACTGGTGTGACATGAACAGAGAGGGGAAGTCTAGCCCTGCCCTTGCAGATAGAGGGACTCAGAAGACCAAAACCACCAGCGACCGCATCTTCTTCAGTGCCATAATGGAGCAGGGAAAAGCACCACTGCCTCTTTCAAGCTATGTTTGTGTCACACTGAAGCAATGGCGAGGCTGTGTGAATCTGAGTCTCAGATCATCCTCCGCCTCCTGGAGAGCTACAGTCTCTCCACATGCAATATGCCACCGTTTTCCAATTGTCTGGGATATACAGCAGCTCTGCAGAAGGTGCCCTTCTGTGGCAGAACGTTACTTGTCCAAGTCTGGCAGTGATTTTTCAAAGCACCATTTGTTTCAGACAAGAAGTTTGTAGTGTACATAAAGCTACAGATGAGCCTAGTTGCAGCCTGGGATTCGGTCAAGGATTATTTCAACAGATGACAGCCAGAACTCCCACTGACATAATCAAATCCACGCATAAGAGAGGGAACAACTGCTCTGAACACGCACAGGCTGCTTTACTGAGAAGCTCTTATTCGAAAATGTGGCCTCAGTACTTTTGCTCTTAATAACAGCTTTTTTATATTAATATCCAGCAAAACCAGAATGGACACATGAGTTGCCTCATGCTGAGTTTCCTTTGTTTTCCAGCAAGCAGAATGATGTATTTCAATAAGCATAAGCAACTTGAGTTCTCCTCTTGCACAGGGCAAGAGAATAAAGGAATATACTGTGGTTCCTCAAAGTTCTTTGGGCCAAATGGGCTAATGAAAATTGACTAAGAAATGAGAACTGGATCCATCCCACCCTGACAAAGCTGTGGAAAGAATAAACTCTTGCAGGATACTCCTGCAGTCCTTGAAGAGATCTGAATATCAAGAGAGGAGAGCAAGTTTCCCTTATGTCCACTATCCCAGTGCTAGACCTTAAATGGAAGCTTCAATAACCCTGCTTCTTTTCCAACCCAACAACTTTTGCCTACATGCTTCATGAGGTTCAGTGGGCTGCATGTTTGCCCCACTCCTTAGCAATTCAGGCTAGTCCTCTGCCTGTTGAGCATGACAGGTACCATTGCTACTGCATGAGGCTTTCTTTGGCTTCTGCTTCTTTCTTCACTAACCAAGACTCAAACATAGCACCGTTGTGTCACATCTGGACTGAACATGTAGACATGTTTAAGTAATCCAACTAAAATACAACCTTGCCACTTGTGTGCATCACAAGAGGGGGGGATGCTTGTTGAAATTCATTGTGTTTTAAGGTGCTTGCATGAGCTTTTCAATGCTCCCAGCTGAAAAGTGAGTGCAGCATTTAGCTAGAATTTGCATTTCTTAAAATCTTTTACAGTTAAGTTCTCACTTGTTTTGTCAAAGAGCATTTAAAACAGTCTCTTTGGTTTGAGGTGAAATCCTCCTATGTTGCAGACAGGGCAGGTGTGGGGAGAAGCCTCCAGCCCAGCCGGAGTGGAGGGTGGCAGGACTTACATTGCCTAAAGCCTCACCATGCCTCACAAGCTGCTTGTCATTGTTGGCAACTGGTTTCCTTCCAGAAGGAAAGTTCATCACCTATTTGTCATCCAAAAATCCATCTTGTCTTTCAGATTGAGAGCCTTGTTTTTTAAACTAGTAATGTCAGATGGCCTGACCACAGCATCCTCAGAGAGTAGACCCAAGCTGTAATTTGGGAAACTTCAAAGCTTGCTAGATTTCTTCTTCTGTGTTAGAGAGTGATGTGGCCTTTCCAGTGCTGGTGCTAGTGAAGTTGCAAGGCTGATCAAACTGTCAAGAGGCCATCAGTTCTCTCTGTGGGAAGGCGAGGACCTCCATTTCTGAGTGTAAATGGAGAGAAGTGGGAGGAGGGGCTAAGAGAGCCTTGGGAGGAGTGTTCAACCCTGCTGGAAAAAAGAGTCTCTTGTTGAAATGTCAGGTGGGTACCCAAAAAGAACAGCACCTTAAATATGACTCAGTGCCGAAGCTCTCTGCCTGCCTAGGAAAGTGAATTCTCCCAACAAAGTGAATGTTGTTCTCTAAAACACAAGCCCTTTAAAGGGTAGCAAAAAAGAAAGAATGAGAAACAGATGAGAAGGGTTTAGGCAGGAGGAAAAAAACCACATTTTTCTGGTTAATTAATCACTCCTCTTGTGTTTTTTTTATTTTAGTTTGAGGGTTGCTCCAAAGCCTATTCCCGCCTGGAGAACTTAAAGACACACCTGAGGTCCCACACTGGTGAAAAACCCTATGTCTGTGAACATGAAGGCTGCAATAAAGCCTTTTCCAATGCCTCGGACAGAGCCAAGCACCAGAACAGGACACATTCCAATGAGGTAAGCCTGGGCTCACCACAGCTCAGCAAAGGGCTTTTTTTTTTTTTTTTATAACTTTGCTGACAATAAACATACACTTTACATGCTGAACTCATGTAAAAAGAAACCTACTGTAATGAGATATTTTTCTTATATTTTAATGGGATTTATTTTGCTGGAGAGCCAGACCACATTAACTTTATATTTATGAAAGCCACGTTTGAAATCATAAACAGATGTTAAAGTATGCAAACTTTTTTATCAGCTTTGGAAATTAAAGCAAGAACTTTCTAAATGTATCATTTTTAGTAGCACAAATAGGATTGCACAGCTATGCACGTGGTGGTTAATATGACCATGGAGCAGACTTGCAGTAGTGTAACAGCTACCCTAGATCCTGATGCTCTGGAAATAATACTGTCTCCATCACATTGATACACAATGATAGAGCACAATGTGATGCTTTGTTAATCTTGGCTAATTAAGACCCACTATTAGTAGCTGGGGAGCTGAGGAAATTGCCTTTATTGTAACGCATGTGATAGTCTGTTGCAATCAGCCATGGCTGACGATTGAAATTTATATTACCACTAATTAGCTGACAGGAGAAGAAAAAAACACCAAAATTTTCTAATAGTGTTTGCAGCCATGAAGAATTCAGTCTGTAGCCTAAATTACAACAGTTAAATATAGACCGTTGGAGAATGAAACACAATTGACACAGATGACAGCTTTTTAAAGCAATGCTGCATCTACAAAGGGCTTCTTGGGAGTATTTCTGTCTCTGGCATCGTATCAGTCAGTGATAACCAAAGCTCTGTAGGTTTCAGAGGTTCTGTTGGAGTCAGAATGAGGACTCAAAGTCTAGGATGCCCTTCTGTGCAGTGTGATGCTAATATCACTTGAGGTCAGATCCTTACAGCTTTTCTAGGATCCTTCTTAGGCAGGCCAGAGTTTCCCTTCCAGTGGGCCAGCTAGTGTCCCATGTTCCTACGTGTGGAATTTTGGCTTTGGCTGTATTATTAAATGTAATTTCTTTGATGGGTTCAGTTTCCCAAGTGATCCAGATCTGGAGCTGCACTGGATCTGGGATGACTCCTCACTTCATCTGAGCAGAGCTTGGACACTTGAAGGTCTGCTCCTTTGCGTTCTCATTGTGCAAGAAGGTGAGACTATAGGGCAGGAGCAATCCACTCCTTGTGTGTGGTGGACCCTGGTCTAATATGCTGACACATCACAGGCTGCATCCAACAACACAATTTAAAGACTGGGATGACAGATAGGATTTAATCCTCTGTTGTTGCTTCCCCTAGAGGATGCTAAAGCCTTCTCAGGTGCAAAAACAGCATAGCCACTAGTGGGGAATTTGTACCAGACCAGCTCAGCCTTACCATGGGACCTACATGGCACTGCATAATCTTGTATTTTGTGACCCTGCTACTCGAGATCTGCAGTTCAACCCTCCTTAAGGCAACACAGGCATGTGCCAAGACTTGTGAGAAAACTGTACGTTTCATATAATGGCTCTCTGGGCCGTATGTTAGACACTCTCATTTTGAGGAACATATAACATGATCCTTTGCACCAGGTGACATCCCTCGTGGCAAACCTTGTTTCATTGGGCAGCAGGGCCAGGTGAGGGTCCTGCAACCAGCTGTGGCTATGACCAGTGGGTTTGCAAACTGCGCTGAGACCTTGGCTCACAAAACCACGTGAATGCAAAGATGGGGTTTGTGGCTGTGGATGTTTCCCATTGCCCATTGGTAACTCTCTTGTGGTTCCTAGCTACTTCCTAAGTATTATCCACTGCCTGCAGTGTTTATTTGAGATACCCCACAATTTCAGAGTTAGTCATCCATGTCTCCTCTAAGGGAGAAGTTCCAGGTTCCCCATATTTGTCTCTGTCATTGTGTGGCAGGATGTACTGTATGGTCCAAACATGCTGAAGTTCAAGGCTGGGGGTGTGATACCACACTGGCTTTTGTTTGTTTGTTAAAGTGTCACATACGTTATTTCACTTAAACTTTTAGTGACTATTTGAATCCTTTCAGGAGTTACCTCTAAAGTTACTACTGGGGAAACAGGCTTCCATCCTGTGACCATTCTCCAGTGCACACACAACAGACTGGCATGAATTCGTGGCCAGCCAAATGCTTGGGGGTGGTATTTTCTCCAATTCAAGCTAAAGAAGGGTAAAATGCAGAAATTCAGTTCTGCTGAGCATCTGGGGAGTTCTCCCACCCTAAGAAGTTTCACGCTGTATGTGTATGGGAGCAGGAGGGAGGCCTCTGAAGTATCTAAACTGCTGACTTCTCTAGGGCATACACTGCATAAGGTGTCAGAATCTGGATAAGCCAAGGGCTATGTGAAGGCATGCCAACAAAAACAGCAGTTCGCTCAGTTCCAGTTTCAGGAGCTATGGCCTGGTGAAGAGGATGGTTGTAGCCTGTTAGGTGGTCTGCTGTCCAAGCAACAGTGATCATGTAACCCAAATTACTCGTGTCTGAATATCAGAACTACTGGACCTAAAGGATCTTCATTAAAAATCCTTGAACTGTTTTAGTGTGTGTGGCAAGACTTCCAATAGCAGCAAGAATATTTCTATATAATGCCTCACCCAGAAGGTGGCTTTAGATTTATAAACTATTTTGCTTTTTGTGCTTTGGTTTATCCAGCTTTAAAATATATTAAATATTTACCTCAGTGGGGGGTTACAAGGGTTTAGTTCATTCAAGTGACGTGCCAAGATCAGTCGGGAAGCGTGCTTTTGGATAAAAAACAGACTTTCAGTGTTTTTCATGTGATAATGCTGGCTTTCTGCAAATACATACTCTTCATATTTTTTCACTTAAGCTTCTGGACAAAATCACAAAACACTGAAAATAAAAATAGGAATGGTCATTTTGGGTAGCCTTCAAATGATATCTGCCTGTTTTTTTCTCATGGATCTATCATAGTTCCTTGGCAGAAAAATACATAGAGTAGCTGTGAGACTGAAAGCAGAACTTGTGATGAATTCAGAGCTTCCAGCACAGCAGCACCAGCTCAAACAACTGCAGTGCTAATACACTTCAGAATTGGAAACTCAATAAAAAAAAAAAAAAAGTTAAAAGAAGAAAAGTATCTGTTTGCTGACTTCTCTTTTCAGAAGCATGGCTTCAGCCTTGTTTTCTTGTGGCAATCAATGATTCATGAATTTGGGACTAGAAAAAAACATTGCATGCCTGTGGTTTGTTTTGCACAATAACAGATTTCAAGGTGACAGGTGCTGGAATGGTATGATAGATTGGGGAGAGCGAATCCAGTCTGGCTGGGTTTCACTGGAATTCCATCAGCCAAAAGGTCTCAGACATTTTCTTGGTGTAGACCCCACCTTAGCAGAGAAAATGTGTTATGCCCATTCCTCTACATCACCTCCCTCCCATCCGTAATCAGGAAACATTCCTGTGGCCACCCAGGCAAATACATACATGGGAAAGTAATATTAGGAAAGTATTTCATGAATTCTTAGCTGTCTTTTAATCTAGAAACTGAAAACAAGGAGTTTAGCCAGCCACAAGTGACTGGCCAGGTCTGTGTGGAAGAGCAGCAGCCCATATATCACATCTCAGTGATCTCAGTCTTACAGAATCCTGTGGAGCAGATGCTCCACATTTTGCTGCTGCCAGCCACTACGCTCATTGTATTTTCTTGATCCGTACACAGTACCTGGCCTGCTTGAGCTTGTTTTAAACATAACTCAGGATTTGCTTGCATTGACAGAAACCCTACGTCTGTAAAATCCCTGGCTGCACGAAGCGGTACACAGACCCTAGCTCCCTCAGGAAACACGTCAAGACCGTGCACGGGCCTGATGCCCACGTCACAAAGAAGCAGCGCAACGATGTCCATCCTAGGCCACCTCCACTCAAGGAAAACGGGGACAATGAGGCAAGCGCCAAGCAGAGCAGCAAGGTTTCAGAGGAGAGCCCTGAGGCCAACAGCACCACAAGGAGCATGGAGGACTGCTTACAAGTCAAAACAATAAAAACAGAGAATTCTGTGGTAAGAGCAGTTGCTCTTGGCAGGAATGACACGGCCCCTTATTTCTCCAATGGGGATGTGAAACATTTGCATGCCATTTATCTCTCTGGGCAGTTCCCCTTCACCTGCTAACACCCTAGAGTTCACATCAAGAGATGAAACTGTGGGTCAGGGCACAGTGCAGTACGTTTTGTACCTGCCTACTCAGCATCACAAATTCCCACCCTCACAGTGATGCCCAGTGTTGAGCCCAGTGTTGAGCTTGGCCTCCCTGTGCTGTGGAAGTGGGTAAAACTCAAGAGTGTTGTGGTCAAGTGAGCTTTACCTACCTCACCAATTTAAATTGAGCAATGACCATAGAGCGAAGATTGATGAATGCTTCTTGAAACAGACTTTCTGGTTTAAGCAGTTCCTTTTCTCCTCCTTCCTGCACCCTTCACTGTATGTCTTTCCAGGCAGCTACCACACGACAATTTTGCTGGCACAACACTTGCTGTTTATTGTCTAATGAAGCCAGTGGAGATGAAAGTAGCTGTCTCATTTTTGTTAGATCTCTTAAAGCAAGTTAAATTCCGCTGTCTTGTGCACCATATACAGAAGCACAGAATCAGTGGGGTTGGCAGGAGCCTCTGGATACCATCTAGTCCAACATGCCTGCTCAGGCAAGGTCTACTAGAGCAGATTGCTCAGGGATACAGAAGTTGAATACAAAACTCTCAGCCTCCACAGAAAATTTTAGTGGGACAATGAGACAGAGCAGTGAAACCAGGAATAAACTCTGTGGGCCAATACTGTGGAGTATAGGCTTACAATCAGCCGTGATCATGATTTACAGCCACATGAGCGGCCACCAGCTGAAGCAAAGACCGTTTATCAGCCTTCTGGCTATTACAGCACCTCCACAGTAAGCAGTAATGTGGTCAGTGGTGCTAACAAGGTGGTGTGCAGTGATGAGGCTGAACACATTCAAGCCTTTTCCAGCCCATACAGGGAGCCCATCTGCTCATCAGAACACCACTGTGGGTGGAGGAAATGGAGAATTGCAACACATGGGTCACTTTGGTCTTTCAGTGTTTCTCTCTACCTTCATGCCCAAAGTTCTGGTCTGCTGCATCAGCTGAGAGTGGAGCAGGGTGTAGGGTGGATACAGCAGAAAGGACCTTCAAAGGGAGGTGTTCACATAGTCTCCAGACTTCTCACTAGACCTGAAAGGACTTTGAGCTCCAAAATATATATTTTCTTGATATGAATCCAGACTAAAAGATTGTTCTTCCTTTGAAACAATACGCCCTGAAACTACAAAGGTTTTCTAGGAAGGGATGTATTGTTGAAGAAATTGCTAACGAGCAATGTGTTTCTGCTAGGAAGGAATTGAAGATTATCACATCCAAAGTCTCTCTAATGAACAAAAGAAACAGTTTTACATGATGAGGCTCTGTATTGAGTTAAAAAAACTGAGCGTGAGAACCACTAGACAGAATGACCTCTCTCCAGTTCTCTTCTTCTGTGTTTTAAGGCTTTTTTTTTTCTATGAAAACAAGGACATGATCACATCTCCCCACTTGATTTCTCCCAAAGGTGTGAGGTTGTTTTCTTAGGGCTCTACGCTCTCAGGGTTGCAGCCAAGACCATGATTCAGATGTCCTCTCTGCTCTCTCCATCCAGTGTTGCATACTTCCCTCATCCACATCTGATGGGCAGCATCTGACCTAGTGTGCTCCTGTTTTCTGGTTAAGGTCAGGGTGGTGGGAAGGATACCATCACTCTGAGGTCCCTTGTTTTGACCCATCTTTGGGCCTTATCCCAAGTCCATAGAGATAAGTAGGAATTCTCTCCTAGGAGTTTTTAGATGGGCCCCCAAAGAGGGAAGGCTCAGGAGACAAGGTACAAGAGAGGGGAGATGTTGGCAATTTCTGTTGTACTCTGCATTCCCCACTTCCTTCTTTTACTAACACAGTCCTTTCTGTTAACGCTGTCTTTGTCCTAACAATCTGTTCTTTATTCCCACTTACCCTTCTTTACTCTACCTTCCTAAGGACAGTCGGTACTAAGGTGAGCAAAGAAATTCTTTGTATTATCACAGCTACATAAAGCATGCTTTCCTCTAAACCTCCTGTGTCCAGCTAGCCCCTGTGTGGTGGAGGCAGAGGCACGCAGAGCAATGGGGAGGAGGGCCAGGGGATAGTTATTTGAGTGCAGAAAGGGGGAGGACACAACATTCAAGGATTCCCTTTGCTGCCTTTCGGCCAGCATCACAATTTGCCATTAAATTCCGGGATTACGATCTCTATATAAAATAAGTATTTATGGAGCTTATCTGCTTTATCCGCAAGTGGGAGTTTGCAAACGGCGAACCAGAGTTTTACCTGGCTGGGAAGTTTGTCCGCTAACCTAATTATATGTCGGGGTATTTTAAAGACGGAAATGGGTTGTGTCTGCAATACTTGGGCCTTGATCCTATGTTAGATAAGCCAGCACTTGCTTCAGTATACCTTGCACAACTAGGTAACATGCTGTTTTTCTTCAAGAAGCGTCTGTCCTTAATCTTTCAGCGGAATGGCATTTGAACCCATAGTTTTCCAGCTGTGGGGTGATGCTCTGCCCTCCTAACCCAAGGAAGGGGTCCCTGCCCTCTGGTAGAGTTGAGATGCTGCAGCAGGGAAGGGTAGTGAGTGAGGAGAACCAAGCATGTAGAGCCCACTGGGGATATTGGGCTCCTGGTTTCTTTTCATGTTTCCACCTGCCCAACTCTTCCTTTTTTCCTTTCCTAAGATGTGTCAGTCCAGTCCTGGTGGCCAGTCATCGTGCAGCAGTGAGCCATCACCCCTTGGCAGCACCAACAACAATGACAGTGGAGTAGAAATGAACATGCACAGCGGGGGAAGTCTGGGAGATCTGACAGTGTTAGATGACAACACTCCTGTTGTGGACTCAACGGTCTCCTCTGGTAATTCAGCAGTCAGCCTGCAGCTAAGGAAACACATGACAACAATGCAACGACTTGAACAGCTCAAGAAAGAGAAACTCAAGACAGTTAAGGATTCCTGCTCATGGGTGAACCCAGCTCCACAAGCCAGAAACACCAAGCTGCCTCCCATCTCAGGAAACGGTAAGCCCTGGACCTGGGCTATGTGTTGTATGAACCCTCCAGAGTCTGATACTCATTTCTTAACCAAGAGTCTGTCCTGGAGGAGTCTCATTTCTTATTGCCTCTGAGTCAGCCCTTGATGAACAGAGGTATCAGGTAAAATGGATGTAAACATGGCTGTCTGGTGATGTACAGTAGAAACCTAGCTGCTCACTGCTACAGAGCTGTGAAGGGAGACAGAAATGTTGGTGTCCTTGTTTCTGGGCTTGCCCAGGACCCAGGCATAGCTGTCCTCACTGTTCCAATGGCAGACGCAAGACTGCTTGAGTTTGTTCCAGCAGTAACAGTTCCCAAAACTCTGATGTGCTTCCTAGGAGACTGCTGGAACACAACAGCAAACCAGACAAGCCCTCCATCCCTGGTCTTGCTCTGACAGGACTTTTGTCGCTTAGCGAGCTCCTGGCTATTGCCTACACTTTTATATGCTAGCTTCCCACTGGCAAGGGATTCCTGATAAAGGCATTTTTATGACCCTTCTGTACGCTTTTAACTTTGCCAAAGATGTCCCAAGGCATAGGGCCTGGGCTATACTCAATCTCAGAGCTTAGTTTATTGGAGCTTCTTGGTTTACTCTGGAAAGAGCCTTTGTCAGTTTTGGAGCACTTAGCCTATCCATGAGTGCTGTGCAGCTGTCCCAGCAAGCACTTGTGGTCCCTGTGACACTGTCACACCAGTCCAACATTTTTCCCTACTAAGAGAAGTCCATGTGGAGGCACTTCCTCAGCAGCTGAGCATCAGCAGGATATGCACTGCAAAGGTTCTGCAGCAGAGAATTTTTGTCTTCTCTCCCCAGCCTTTTTGCTCTTTGTTCATGCACACAGAGCTGGAGGCGAAGCTTTGAATTCACTGGCAGCAAATGAAACTCATTGTCATTCCCATAAAATACTTGGGGGTGGCTTTTGTGTGTCTGTATTCTGGCTTCAAGATTACTACCAAGTAGAATTTCTCAGCTAACTAAACGTTTTGCTTTCCTGCAATCTTTCTCTCAGGCTCTATTCTAGAAAATAGTGGTGGTTCTTCTGCTACGTTGCCTAATCCCAGAATAATGGAGCTATCTGTCAATGAGGTTACGATGCTGAACCAACTCAATGAGCGCCGTGATAGTACAACAAGCACCATCAGCTCCGCCTACACCGTTAGCCGTAGATCATCGGGGATCTCCCCATACTTCTCCAGCCGCCGTTCCAGCGAGGCTTCACAGCTTGGGCACCGGCCCAATAATATCAGCTCTGCCGACTCCTATGACCCAATTTCGACTGACGCCTCTCGTCGGTCAAGTGAGGCGAGCCAGTGCAGTGGCATGCCGGGTCTGCTTAACCTCACACCAGCTCAGCACTACAGGCTGAAAGCCAAGTATGCTGCTGCCACGGGGGGCCCTCCTCCAACTCCCCTTCCAAACATGGAGAGGATGACACTAAAGAATAGGATCTCACTTATGGATGGACCAGATCTTACGTTGCCCTCCATCCGCCTCTTGCCAGGACCCAGGCGCTGCAGTGATGGCAACACCTATGGCTACCCAACAGCCGCATCATTTCCCCATGAAGTGACAGGCAACTGCACAAGACGAGCAAGTGACCCAGTAAGGAGGCCTGCTGGGGATCCCCAGGCCTTGCCACGAGTTCACCGCTTCAGCAGCACCAACAGCATGAACCCCTTCCATCAGCCACACCCTGTGGACAGGAGGAATTTTGGCCTCCAGAGCTATGGACGCTCAGATGGGAGCCTGCCTCGGCACACATACTCACCTCGGCCACTGAGCATCAGCGAAAATGTCACCATGGAAGCCATGTCTGGGGAAGCAGAGGCACCCATTGGGGATGATGACATTATGCTGCCAGATGATGTGGTGCAGTACATCAAATCCCAGAGCAATGGGACGGTACCTGAGAGCACTTCCATGGGATACAGCAATGAAATGCAAAGCTTCCAGGGAAGTGGGAAGCTGCAGGCTCCAGCCTTGCCCGGCCAGCGCAGAATGGCAGTGGCTGATGCGAGCATGAGCCACTTGGGACCGATGATGGCAGAGTGTCCCATGAGCTTTGATGCTTCCTCTGACATGAATAAAAATAACATGCCCGTCCAATGGAATGAAGTTAGCTCAGGTACAGTTGATATCATGTCCAATCAGTCGAAGCAGCAGTACTCACAAGGGAACTTATCAGTGGTCCAGCAGAAGCAGAACTTTGGTCAGTACCAGAACTACAACCAGCAGCAGCTGCAGCTGCAGGAGAACAGTATGAACGTAACACAGCAGACCTTTATGCAAAGAAACGTAGGCATGGATGGGCAAAGGCTAAATTGCATGCAGCTGCGGCAGCAGCCAATGAACCTAGGCCCCAGTATGAACCCTGATCTGGACTTGCACACAGGCTATAACCAACCTCATCAGATGCTGAGCCCCAGTGCAATCAGTGGCAACCCAAATCAGATATCTCCTTCATGCAACAGTATGGCAGCAAAATCTGGACCCCACCTTCACCCTCAACAAATGGACATGACAACTGACCCTTCCTTAATGGTCAGCAGCAACAGTGAGCGCACGATGCTGGGCCAGGTCATGCACGATCCAAGTCAGCAGAACTACTCATCTCAGCCAACCCACTTGAATTTCCCCATGGCTCAGGAGGCCTTTCAGCAGCCTATCATGACCTCTAACCAGACTAACTTTGAGCCTCAGCAGAGCATGATGGGCTCAGCTACACAGGCATATCCTTCTGGCATAGTCCAGCCTCGTCCTCCACCCGAACCAAGTCCAGCCAGCAGACCCCGAGGCCTCCGCACAGTCCAGCAGCTGGGCTACATGAGAACTCCCCACTCTACAAACAACATCAACTCAGGCCAGGAGGCTGCAGAAGCCATGCATAAAAGAACCAGCGACATGTTACCAGCACCAGTCCAGCAGTGTGTAGATGGCACAAGGGAAAACAATTTGATGTACTATTACGGTCAGATCCACATGTATGAACAGAACAGCAGCATCAATAACCACACGGATTGCCGAGTGAGGCAGCAGCAGTGTGCACTGAACAGCAAGCCAGCCACTCTGCCATCCCCAGGTGCCAACCAGGTGTCCAGCACGGTGGACTCACAAGGTCTTGAGCCGCCTCAGATAGATTTTGATGCCATCATGGATGATGGGGACCATTCGAGCCTGATGTCAGGAACCCTGAGCCCCAGTATCCTGCAGAACCTCTCCCAG
Organism: Ramphastos sulfuratus; assembly: GCA_013399055.1. NCBI lineage: Eukaryota > Metazoa > Chordata > Aves > Piciformes > Ramphastidae > Ramphastos > Ramphastos sulfuratus. Next base: position 637,130 of record WBNM01030664.1, read on the forward strand.
AACTCCTCTCGCCTGACAACTCCACGAAACTCTGTGACACTGCCCAGCATACCCACAGGAATCAGTAACATGGCAATAGGTGATATGAGCTCCATGCTAACCACACTGGCAGAAGAGAGTAAATTTCTGAATATGATGTCATAACACTAAAGCACAAGGCCTTAGCGCTACCCAAGGGGCTCTGCATGAAGCAGTTTTATGAATGTGCTTTTCAAAAATAATCTTTCACTAGAGTAGATTCTTTTTTTTAATAAGTATTAAATACATTAAAGGGATTCAAAATGATACTTTTACAAAGCCTATGTACAGAATTATGTAAACTATATCCAGGCAGTTCAGCACCACAAAGGTGCACCCCTAGTATTATTTTTCAGCTTGGTTCCCCAGAGCACTGAACAGTTTCATTACCAAGCTAGAAGACGACATGAGCGTGGTTAGAGATTAAACCCTCCCTCCCTAGCAGCCCTGTAAATAGCACTCCCCAGCATTTTCTGTTGGTTACATTTGCAAAAATTTCCATTTTCAACCTGCCCCAGAAAGAAATGGGAGGATGTGGTTTTGATCTGAATAAAAGCCATACTATGTGTTCTACTCTGATGAGAGTAGGCTTTACTTATGTCTCCGAAGAAGCCCTCTGCCAGCAGTATTGTTTTATACCATAAATACCTTTATACTTTGCAAAGATTATTGATTCCAAACAGCTTCTCAGCAAAGTGCCTTACCATGCTTTCGTGATCGGTAGCCAAGACCTCTCTTCCTTTAAAAATCAACTATAGTGTATTGCCAGAAGCGTATATAAAATGTACATTTATAAAAACATAGTGGTGTTTCTGAGAAAACATTGGAAAGACACATTGATGAGACACATAAAAGGTGAATGCACACTTTGATCAGATGTGTTTACAACATGGTTTATATCATGTGCCGAATGGAGCAGAGGCCTGGGAACAGCAATCACTGGGAAATAATCCCCCATGGCAGGAAGGCTCCAGCATGCAGACTGACACACGCGCATAACTTTGCGCCCTCTGAGCGCAGTGATTTTCTGCGGGGGCCCCACGTGGATCTTTCATGTCAGATCTCTGAAGCACACATTACCAATTCCCTGTGCAGCTTTGCAACAGCTTCGCTTTCTCTTGGGTTTTCCATGCTGAGGTGCTCACACACAAAAGTAATGGTGGTGGAGAGAGTTTTACAGTTGTTTCAGCCTGGTTCACACTGTGCCAGCGTTGTAAGAGCTGATTTACCTGATGAGGGTTTGTCTTCATGCAAGGCTTTGCCTGGACTCCATGGACACAAAAGGGGTGTGGCCGCACTGATGGGAGGACAAGCATGAGCTAATACACCCTGCTCTGCAGAGAGGCTTATTGATAGGCACACAGTGTTACATTGATGTGGCCCACAGCCTTGGTCAGCATGAAAAGAACTGTTGTATTCCACAAAATATACCATGGGCAACCCAGGACGCTAGTTTGGCTAGTGCTTTGTGCTATAGTATATAGCTTACTCTTTGTACCCAGCCTGGTTCAGTTCAGCACTGCACCTGCAGTCTGGATAGTCTCAAAACAGGTATGAGTCAAAATAGTAGCTCAGTCACTGAGAATCTGTTGGAAATGTCCTTTGGGGAAGAGGTTGGAGGAGAAGGGTTTCCCAAAGCCTAAACCTCCACTGAAATATAACTGTAGTAATGATTAGCTGTTTCCAGGCCAGCCCCACCTGGCATTGAAGTAAATCTCAGTTGCATTATTTATTTTTGCTGTTGTTAGGCAAAAGGGTAGAAGTGGTGGGTTACACTGACTTTGGAAGGAGGTCTTAGCTTCTGCTTAACTTCTGACGGCGTTGGACAAGGACAGCTCTCTTCTTCCTGCTCTCATAGCATCAAATACTTTGTATGTTGAAGGGCAGAGGACGAGTGCAATATAACCCCCAAACAGATTCTCAGTTTTACCAGCATCTGCAGAGCTTCCCTCTCTTCTTTCCATCTCCTCTCTCCCCCTCATACCAATGTGATGTTCCCACTTGCATCTGACTCCATCCCCTGCATGGGGGACAGGGACAGCTTTATAAAGGTGCTTTCTGGTATCTCTGCTTTTGTTTTTTGCACAAACAGACATCAGGCTTACTGTTCCCGGCATGACCAGGGGCTGGCATGAAAATGTTATATGTTACCTCCAGTCAAACTTTGCAAATATCAGATACACCAGCAACCATGCTTGGCAGAAGGGCTGGGACAGCACCACTGCCAGGTAGCCCTAGCTATGGCTGATGCAGGTAGGTGCTGCTCAGCATCCTGCAACCTCACTCATCCGCATTCCAAATGCAGAGGGTACATACAGAATGCTCTCACTCCCACCCTTCACCCCTCAAGGCCCCTGTGAATCCTGCTGATGTCCAGGGTGCATGAGGAGAGGAAAGCAAAGGAAGGTGCCTGGCTGTTTATTTGTGTCTCCCGTGAAAGTTGTTTAAAGGGATTGCTTTATAGTCCACTGTATATATTCTTCTGCAGTTACTGACCTTGCTCTTGCCTTTCCATATATGAAAAGAGGGCAGTACATACTTTAGGACATTATATATTGTCCTGGACACTTGGAGTACAACTGGGCATCCCATGTGCCAAATGGATCAGGCTTTCGTATGTCCTTCAACTGCTAATCTGATTTTTTCGACAGCTGCACAGGGCAACGATGGCTACTGATGTCCTCATCACAGATAACGTCATTAGCAAAAGATCACATACAAAAGCAAAACCAAATTGCCAATGACTTGAGATTTCTCAGACCTTCCAGTGATGGTCTTCCTTCATTAACTGAAAAAGTATTATAATAACCATTCCAGCACTGTATATATTATGTATAGAAGACATCATTACTAAAAGTACTGTAGGTGAATTGTTCTGTCAAATTTATATCTTAAGAACATTTTTAGCTGTTTTCTACATCATAAGAATGGAGGTAACGTGCTGAACCTGTATATAAACCTTTTGTACATTAAAAAGTAATTTTTTTTTCATAATTCCTTGTGCCTCTTGATACTGCTTTTTTATTGGTAACGACAATTGGTTTTGAGCATAGTTGGTTTGACTCTGCTGATGCTTAGGTACAGCTGGTGATGAGCTGTGTAGGCCTAGTGTGTAAGTCACTGCATGGGTGCATAATGATCTTGCATTGAAGGGCTTCCAGTCAGTAATGGGGTGGAAGTGGCAGAAGGAGAGGCCACAAGTCTAGAGTGTTGCTGCCATGGTGTCTTTCACTGGCTTCTTGACAGAGGTAATTTGAAGAAGGATGACAGTGCAGCAGAGACAGCACAGGAGAAAGGCTTAAAGCAAAGGCCGGAAAAATTTGGCAACCAGAAGATTCATGGCAAAACGGCTTGTTAACCATCTTGATCAGTATCCAAAAGGAGATAGAAGCAGGGCAAATCAGCAGAGCTGTGATGGGCCATGAGCATGACAAGTTGAATATTTGGTTTGGGGAAAGGAGAAATTAGTGTGTACACCATGTATGTCATGGGAAGCAATGATGTGGTGAGCAATGGATACATCAGTTGACATTCAGTTAGTGTTTGGTCTAGCTCATTGATGACAAATACTTGATTTGACTGCAGCAAGAGTTAGGTCAGAACTCAAGGGACTGATTTTCAACTTGGTTTTGTAGAGGTGAGTTGGTGTGGACAGGGCTAGATCTTTAAGTGAGGATGGGAAAGCTGTCTAAAAGTGGTCCTCATGGGCATGACAATGACTTTGAAATAAAGTCAGCTGTTGAGCAAAGCAGTTTGCCAGTGGATCAGCTGTGACACAGTGCAAATGAACCAGCAAGTTCATGCAGAAGCAACTGAAAAAGATGTCCTCGTGTTCCTCCATGCAGGATCTCTGCTGAGCTGATGAGTAGAATCAGGTAAGTTTGTGACAAATCCTTACCCAGTCATCAGAGTTCCCTCACAGCCTGTGGCAAGAGATAGGCATATCCCAAGACAGAATGTTTTTGACATGTAGAATGGGAGTGGATTTTCCTCTGGGAGATGTCTATAATTCTCTTCACTGATTGCAGAGAAAACCATGTAGCCAGTTTAGGTTAGATTCCTTCTCTAGTTGGGTGAGATGCATCCCATGCTCCTGTGAATCTTTTTCACTGATAAGTTGCCTTCAGCCCAGTGTGAGGCTGAGCCAGTGAACAAGAGGTTGATTAATGTGTTAATGATCCTGTTAGTCTGCAAATTCATTAGACAAATATCACACCTCTGTACTGTCCAAGAACTACAGGGGGAAAAAAAGCAGTACTATTATTAAAAGGATATTGTTCAGAGCTGTTCTATTGACTAGAGGCTTTGGAAACTCAGATCAGCCCCTACTGCTTTTCTACTTCAAACACTTGAAGTGGGTTTCTAATCTAGAACAAATGCTGCTTTAGCTTATATTCACCTCAGAGTTCAACCAGGACACACCTCTGCCTGTGTAAGACAGTATTTATTATTTAAATTGGGCTAAGATTTCCTAGGAGCCCACCCGAGGTCATGTACCAGCGTGCGCATTTTTACTGCTTGGCCATCCTGGAGTGAATGGAGATAAAGAGGCTCATTGCTTCAATTGTGAGCAAGTAGTAACCCTTTTGCAACAAATGTTGTTTATAAGCCAGAGCATGGAGTTTATACTACTGTGGCAGCTGCATAATACTCAATTAGCCTTCTTTTTAATCAGTCATATCCCTTATGAAAACAAAACATCCTAACAAGGTTGATTTTGACCCTTTCTGGTGAGCATTAATCTCACTCCATCTCCAAAACCATTGAGAGCATAAGAAGAGTAAGATCCCACTCTGGTTAAAACCATCACAGCTCTTTAATATTGCACTAATATCTCAGGTTTTCCTGAAGGGGAGAAAAAGCCCATAAAAGCTACTGCTGCTGGACCTGACTGCACTTGCTGAGAGCAGAGTCATTCCAACAGCTCTTTATTGCAGTGGTCTCAGTAGGGATGACATAGGAGTTCTTGTTCTTTACGAGCTGTTGGATCTACTTGGAGAAGCATACGTGTTGTAAATAAATGGTGTGGTTTATACTATTGGAAGGACAATTTATGACCAACCAAGGCCTCTTACAGACAGCCACTTAACTTGTAAGTAAAATGACCTAACACTTAAGAAATTGAGAAGCTACAAAACAGCCTGTGTTGTGCCCAATATACTTATTTCTCCTTGATTTATGCTTCATGCAAAACTTGACATGGCTATATTAAGTACATTTGCTGTTAAAAAAAAAAAAAAACAAAAAACACCAAAGTGATGCTTTCACACATGCTGAAGGTTTGTGACTACTGTAACTTCCTCCAATTGCTCCAGCACCTCTGGTTCTTTGCAAAGGTGCCTTTCCCTCTTTATTTCCATTTGCCCCACACTAGCCTATCAGTCAAGTATGTCAGAGTCATGGTGGCTTGCCTGCTGTTAACTTGGAAAGAGCTGCTGCACGCAACAACAGTGCACTTGCTGGTATCTAATGCCTTACTGAATAACAAACTGTACCTGCTATGTCTGTCCCCCAGAGACTACTTTGCCATCACACCATTGCCATCATTTGTAAGGTAGAATCAGCAAGGAGCAGCGGGCATGGCAGCAAGCCAAGTCCTGCACCAGGAAACAGGGCATGGAGTAATGTGTTTCTTTGGTCTGGGTTGCTCTGGCTAGTCTTAGCTTTGATTTAAGTACAGTCCAGCCTAGTCTCCATAGGGAAAGGATGCTTAAGGAAGGACTTGACAGCAAAGATTGGTCTGATGCTCTGAATGTCTTCTAAAGGAGTCTCTCCCTTCTCTATTTGCTGTACAGAAAGCCTACAGATAAAGACAATCTTCAAAAATAGCCCCTCTCTCCCCTGCCACTGAGTTTTCTGTTCCTCTTCAGGAAGGACCCCAGGGTGCTCTGCCCATTCAAACACTCTCTGCCAGGGTTTGACAGACAGGCAGTTGCAATTTCTGACTCAGGAGCACAAGGAACAGCTTTCCTGACACCTGCAGAGGGAATCATGCAGAAGAAGAGCACACATTTCACAGTTGGATGTTGGCCAAAGCACCACGGTTTGTACTACAGTGCAATGGTAGTGATTAAAATAGATCAAATGAAACGAGAAGAGCAGCAGGGAAGGAAGCAAAACTGGACAAAGCAGGACTAATGTTCTTCATGATGTTGTGTCTCCAAGCATGTCTCCACCTATAAATTTTCAGGGCCTGTGAGGAGTTACCATCCATGATGAAAGCAAAACAAAGTAATAAAAGTAGTGCTTATGTCAGTATAAAATAGACCTGTATTTGAAGAGTTTAGATTTCTAGACCTTTAGAAAGAAGGGCTTTTGGGGAAAAAAGTACCCATTTTAGTTACCTCTTTGGCCCACTACTCAGTTGAGCAGTTGTGCAAGCAGCCATCACCTGAAAAGTGTCTGGCGGCACAGCAGTTTGTATGGTGTTTGGAGGGCTTCAGCCACCTGCTCAAATGGAAGCAGTCACAGCAGCAATGCCAACCAAGGGACATCTGGGACTGATTCCCAATAAGCTTGGAAAGGCAAAGCAGCCGCAGGCCCGGAGTCTGTAGGTGGGCTGCCCCACCCTTTGACAACACCAGCATTCTACTCTTGGCTGCAGACCTCGAAGCAAAGGCACTCCCACCCTCTACACCTCAGCCAAGCTGCAGGAAACAAAGGTACTTCTCCTTTTCTGCTCACTGTTTATTGTGAGTGAGAACCTGGTAATCTCCAGGTGGCTTTATTTGCCCCATTTCCCAGCTGGCAAAGCAGCCCTCTGAGAAGGTACCTGCCTGCTGCACTTACCCATCTGACTGGCATCTCACTAAAATGTCTCAAATGACTGAAAAGTGATGTATGAATTCTTTTTTTAATAGATACTTTTTTTCAGCAAAATGTCTTGATGCAAATCATTTAACCTCTGTGTCACTCATCAATAATGACGATAAGTGAAATCCAATAGCACTACATGAAACGCACAGAGGATTAAACATCACTCCAGGCACACCAAAAGTGGGAGATCTTGTGGAGGGGTGAGAAAACAGCTTTTGCTCTGCAGTCCAGGAGGCTGTACCTCTATAACACCAACACCGACTGAGGAGGGTGCTGCAAATAGTGATGCTAATCGGTTCCTGCAGGCCAGTGAATTTCCCTCGTTAGCAGCCATCCAAGAACTGATCAGGTCTCACCTTGCTTGAGGAGCTCTCAGGAAATGATTGCTTGTCTTAGTAATGTCAGGAGATTTGTCAGTGAATATGAAAAATATTTTCAGGGAATAGAAACTGGGGCTGAGCCAGGCGAAGGTTTCTACTTAATTGGGGGGGGAAGAAAAAAAAAAAATCCCAGCAATTTCCTCACTAACTTGAAGTGGGAACATTTTGAACTGATCAGCAGTGGCCTAGGTGTTGAAAGCACCAATGACACCAAAGTAGTTTAGAGGGCTTTTCTTAGAGACAAGAGCCAATTTTGTGGCTAGTGATCACTTCCCAAAAATTGCCAGAAATTGCCCAGATGATTTGAAGGGAAATTTAAAATCTGATCCCATTGGCAACATTTAACACATACAAGTAGTTCATCAACATTTAGCCTAAAAACATTCCACATTTAAACCTTGAATTTAGAAGAGCACGGGGCTGAGACGTGACTTCTCAAGCGGTCTTGTAGCTGTTACACCAAAAGGATTTTCAGCTAAAATGTTATCATCAGCACGTTTCTTTGTTGATGTAAAATTAATTTAGTATGCAGAGAGCTAGGCTAGCTTCACCATGGGTGAATCAGCACCAGAAAAAGTCAAGTCTCCATGGAGCCCACAAGGAGCTCTTTTCCACCTCTGCTTTCCCTACAAAGTTTTTTCCCCTGTAAAGAGCTGGGATTGAGCAGATCTCACAAAGATGAAGGTGTAAAACAAAAAGTCAGGGGTTGAAGGCCTTTTAGATTAGCATCATCCATCCTTATAACAGAAAAACCCAATTGTTAATGTTGCTTAACATCATTCAGGCTAAAAGGCAATGTGTTGTACTGTGCCACAATTAGATTAGCTAAGGTGAAACATCTTTCCCAGCCCTTATTTCAGTGCTGGCGCAAGGTACTTCAGGCAAAGAGCTGGGCCACAGACGTTTCATCAGATTCAGCAGTGCTCAGAAACAGCTCATTTGGGAGCACAACTGGTGAAGAAAGTGGGAAGCTTTTCTCCCTTCAGAATAGCCCCCATAGATGAAGGGGAGTAGATTTATTTATTTTAAGATACATCAAACAGCCTCACAGCTACTGAAAAAAAGACATTGCTGATTTTTGAAGAAAAGTAATTTCAGAACCATCAGGGGATTGCAACTGTGAACTTAGGCTTGCATACATGCATCAGTGTTCTCTATTAGATTAACGAAAACTACTCAAATTAGAACAAAAAAGAAAAATTCTCAAATGAACCAAACTGGGTATCGTGCTGAAAACCAAAGAAAATTTTTAGTCCCGTATAAGCAGTGCAAGTGACGCAGCATAATTTGTCTCATTAGCTATATTACTACAGAACCACATGTGAGGACCCAAAGAGAGAATGTTGACAGTAGAGAAGGCAGAGGTTTCCTTTTATCTGTGCAGACCACAGAAATCCAGTCACACAGCTCAGAACACAGAATTTCTCTAAGAACAGTATAGCACCCATTGAGAAGTCTTTTGTTTTTTAGTGATAGCTGTGGTGGGAGACACAATCATAAGCATTGCATGAAGTGTAGCAGAAAGCAGGCAAAGAAGGAGGTGTTCTAAGCTTAATGACAGAAATGACAAGCTGCATCACCTGGGTAGGATGGACAACTGAAAGACCACTAAGACGTACAGCACAATTCATAGATTCAGAATCGTTTGGTTTGGAAGGGACCTTAAAAATCATGTGGTTCCAACTCCCCTGCCATGGACAGAGACACCTTCCACTAGACCAGATTCCTCAAGTCCTTATCCAACCTGGCCTTGAGCACCTACAGGGAGGCAGCATCCACGACCTCCCTCAGCAACCTGTTCCAGTGTCTCACCAAACTCACTGTAAACAATTCATCTCAAATATCAAGTCTAAATCTGCTCTCCACAAGCTTCAATCCATTCCCTCTCATCGTATCACTACAAGCCCTTGCACAATGTCCCTTCCCAGCTTTCTGGTAGGCCCCCTTCAGGTACTGGAAGGCTTCTATAAGGTCTCTCTGAAGCCTTCTCTTTAGGCTGAACAGCCCCAGCTCTCGCAGCCTGTCTCCATGGAAGGTGCTCCAGCCCTCTGATCATCTTCATGGCCCTCCTCTGGACCTACTCTAGCAAGCTGCTGTCTTTCTTATGCTCAGGGAGCAAGAACATGGGTGCAGTACCCTAGGTAGGGTCAGAGCAGAGGGGAAGAATCACCTACCTTAACCTGCTGGTCATACTTCTGATGCAACGCAGGGTGCGGTTGGCCTTCTGGGCTGCAAGTGCACATTACCAGCTCATGTTTTTCTTCAGCTGACACCCCTATGCCCTTCTCAAGACCACTCTGGTGCCATTCATCACTCAGCTTATATTTGTGATTGGGATTGCCTCAATGCAGGTGTAGGACCTTGGCCTTGTTAAACTTCATGAGGTTGGCCTGGACCCAGTTCTCAAGCCTGTCCAAGTCCCTCTGGATGGCATCCCTTCCCTCCGGAGCATCAGCTGGACCACACAGCTTGGTGTCATCTCTAAACTTGTTGAGAGTGTACTCAATCCTACTGTCCATATCACTGTTGAACAACACAGGTCCTAATACCAACCCCTGAGGGGTGCCACTTGTTGCTGGTCTCCATTTGGACATGGAGCCATTGATTGCAGCTCTCTGAGTGTGGCCATCCAGCCAATTCCTTATCCAGTGAGGAGTCCACCCCTCAAGTCCATGCTTGTCCAGTGTGGTTACCAGGATGTCATGAGGACAGTGTCAAACACTTTATACAAGTCCAGACAGATGACATCAGCTGCTCTTCCCTTGTCCACTGATGCTGTAGCTTCATCATAAAAAGCCACCAAGTTTATCATGCGTGAGTTGCCCTTGGTAAAGCCATGTTGGTTGCCACCAATAACCTTGTCTTCGTTTTCTGTATCTTAGCAAAACCTTCAGGAGAATCTGCTCCATGATCTTGCCAGGTGCAGAGGTGAGACTGGCTGGCCTATAGTTTCCAGGGTCTTCCTTTTTTTCCCTTTTTGAAGATGTGAGTTATATTTCCCCTTTCCAGTCAGTAAGGGCTTCACCAGATTGCCGTGACTTTTCAATTATGATGGGCAGTGGTTTGGCAACTTCATCTGCCAGTCGCCTCAGAACCTCACTGTGGGGATCTCTTTGGGCCCCATGTCTCAGACCTGATCTCCGCATGTAGCAGGTGGATCCTCCTTTTCCTACTCCGTGCCTTTGTTTTCTGGAGCAATAGAGGACTGACAGCAGGGTCCAAACACCTGCAGCCTTCACAACGTGCTTAAAGTCACATACAATGAGGGATAGCTCAGTGTGTTATCCCTGTGTCAGGAAGAAAGAGATGGAGCAAGTCACAGTATCACAGTATCACAGTATAGCAAGGTTGGAAGAGACCTCAAAGATCATCAAGTCCAACCCATTACCACAGACCTCAAGACTAGACCATGGCACCAAGTGCCACGTCCAAACATGCTGCGTATAGCTCTGTTATGTGAGCCATCTAAAAGATCATATGAATATATGGGAGTCACAATGACCCTTTGGATAGAGTTTGCTGGCAGCCATGTGAGTTTCTTTATTTGTTTTACAGTGTTTGTGATGAGACAATGCTGGTACCATTGAAGCTCCAACCAAGAGGCAAATAGCTCATTTAAAAGTTTATTTTAATGAAGTCACAATAAGGCCTCCAGCTGGGAAGGTTATTTATTAACCTCTTATTTACAAATTGAGCCCTGATTTGAAAATTAAAGCATTGTAATTTAATATTAACCCAAGTGTCAGAAAATAATGAGACGAACTACAGGGAAAATTGCATTCCATATTGCAAAAGACCCATTTTATTTATAATGACCAGGAATACAAGTCTTGCCAACATTGATGGATCATACTTTAAAAATCTTGATAGCTCATTCATTTCTATAATTATATTTATTACAAATTAAATAAGTTGAGGACACCCTTGATATACAAAGAGACAAAATTAATTTGTGAATCAGTATTAATCTGTCATCAAACTAAATGAACTCCCTTTCTGGCAGCCTACTGAATGTAATGTACTGTACCAGATTTTCTGTGATCCTCAGGACACAGATGCAGTGGAAGTGCAAGTCCAAGCTGTTGGAGGAACATCTCTTCACTTGGATGTATGGAATTTCTCAATGTGGCTTTTAAAGTCAGGAGATGATGCTACAACAGAAAACTTTCTTGGCTGGTTTCTAGAAATCTAAACACATTCTAACATTTCTGAGAGCCTTCAAGGAGGCAGCCAGGTGATTCAATGCAGTCAATTTGTAGAGTTCCATGGATCCCAGTGTGACCAAGCCCCACAGGCTGGTCTTCCCTCAGCCAGCAAACTAACCCAGCAGTCAGGGCTGCTACATGCCACTGCTTAGGCCAGTAGCAAAATGCAATGTGCTTCCTGTGGTCCCTATACCTAGATCACACTGTGAACCTGAAAAGACTTGTACATCACTGTACCTTATTGCTGTCCTTTCCTGACAATACAGGTACTGAGGCCTCAGGGCAAAACCCTGCTGTGCACAGTAGCAGCAGCAAAATGTTTTTTGTGATGGGCTTCAGTCCTAGCAGTGTGGGTGATGCTCACTCCCCTTAGCCAAGGGAGAAGCAGAAGTGGCTATTCAGAGGTTCCTACATGAGATTACAGACTCTAATGTCCAACAACTGCCACTGTGGTTAACTGAAACGTGTGCCCATCTGCTCTGGGGTTTTGCGCCTGCAGACAAGGAGTTCTGCCAGCTTCAGGAGAGCTTGGGCTTTCCTCCAAGGTAGTAATTTTGGAGGGGGGGCGGGGGGGGGGGGAAAGAGGCTGGTTAGAGCACATCATCCCAGTGGACACAAAGTACAGCAAGACAGGTGGTGGCTGCATGTCCCCTTACCCACACCCTTCCCATCCCAGCACCGTCACCTAGAATCAGGGCTGACAAGACAGTAGTTGGTCTGTTCCTCTCCCAAATAGGACACAACTTGTCAAAGGCAGCAGAAGTGTTTACTTGTCTTTTTGTGGGGCAGGAACCATTTCTGTGTTTAGAGTCTTCTGATTTTTTTTTTTCACCACATTTTCTTACTTGCTTTTTTACTGCTCCTCCCTCAACTGCCCCTACCCCCTCAGGCTCTTCTAGAAGGAGGTATACCAGCTCATCATCTCCAAGGCAAATTTTCAACTGCAGAAGGTTGTACCCAACCCAAAATCGGCCAAAGCACACTACAATAGTCTACTGATCTCTCCATGTCATTTAGCAGCTAGGCTCAACTAATAAAGTGAAAGATGTAGAAATGTCATTTAGAGTTACCTATCTGTAACTAAGTTTGTAATGAATGAAAGGCCATATTGAGCTGATGCCTTAAGGACTAACTTCATCTCCATAAAGTAAGAAATATGACTCAAGTGGAGACAGCCTGCATGTGGCATTAACAAACCTTCTTTGTGCTTCTAGAGGAAAGTGAGTTGTGCACTTGCATCAGCTGCACGTTATTTTGCTTTACTACTGATGACTCCACCTCAAAATATTCCTAAGGCTTTAGTTCTGCTTGCAGAGAGCTGGTGGGCCCCTTCTCTAGGAAAAAGAGAGCTGTAAAGGTGTTTCTGAGCTAAAAAAATTTGTCTTAGGCTAAATCCAGCTATACAACAAGAACAGTACCTGTTTTAGTAATACAGCAGTAATTAATTCTGAATGCTCATAAAGAAAAATTCGGTATTGCCAGAAGAAATTATTTACACATCTTTATATGACAGTGTTTTTCCATTCACCTTTTCTGGAGCATTTCCTTTAAAACACATTAAGCCCAAACATAGCTATTTAAAGAGCCTAATTCAACCTAGGCAATAATGGCCCATAAATATTCATGATTTTGTTTTAACATTAAAATAACATCTGTTTCAAAACATCTGCAATCTGTTTTCAATGCTTCAGTAACATTTAAATTAACTGTAACTAATACAATAAACCACTATTAGGGATAATGATAATGAAAGATGCCCTATTAAGAGACAGGAACAACACGGAATTGGATGAAAAACAAAAAAAGGGGTGGAGGGGACGAGCCCAAAACTCACATACCAAAGCTCCTTGGAACTTAAATCCGCTATTATGGGAGAGTTTCCTGTGTGTAGGACTATTGCTTAACTACTTCAGCTGCTGCATTTCAGCTCTGCTTGGGTCTTGTTCAAATTTCCACTGCGAGAGCAGTAATCCATGGCCAGGCAGCGTAACTACTTTTAACGGGGTTGGGGAGGAGGCTCGTTCTCACCAGTTGAAGGGGCCCACAAAGTATTTCTGAGCTGGGAAAGCCAGCCACAATGTGCCCAGGGCTTTCCCAGCCAGATGTGGTTAACAAACCCATTAACCACTCCACTCACCAGCAAGATGTCCTTGGTAAGGGATGATGCCTGGCACTCCTGGGCACTGCCATGCTCCAAAGCATAGAGTTAACCAAAATGGTTAACTTTTCCTCCAAAGGGTTATTGTTTTCTACTATTTCTTCTCCTTTTCTCCCCTTGCCTGGGAATGATTACAGCATGCACATCTGCATATCATTGCAAGGGTGAAGGTGAAGGTCAGATGTGTGACCATGCCAGGGAGGAAGTTTCCCATCCTCTGCTGGTGGGCTGCTGCTTGGCACTCACCTCCATGAGACCCACACACAACTCATGCCCGCAGTCCCCAGCTGGAAAGTTTTACTTTTATGGAAAGTCTTGGTGGGTCATAAGTCATAAATCAATTTGTTTAAAAATTATATTTAGGGGTTTTGTGGTTTGTTTGGGTTTTTTTAAGCCAGCCTTCCCTCTTAGCCTCTCTCACTCCCCAACAAGAATTCAGGAGGAGTGTCTAGTCTCCCAGATCAAATGCAAAACCTTGGAGTAGCAAAAAAGCAAGGATTGCAGCAGCTGGGTTTGCTCTTATCTGATGATTACTTTTAAAAAATTTTCTTTTCTAAAATACATTCTTTCAGTCAAAACAAAACCAGGACTTGCCACACAGCTGTGCAACTTTGACGCAATAAAGACAGCTGTTTGCACTGACAGAGCAACACCTTTTTATCCCCAAATCCTCAGGCAATCTAAAGAGGCCATTGCACAGGTACAAATAGCTCCAGGAATAACCCTGTGGCTGTTCATCTGCCTTGGCCTCAGCACTGCACCTCGGGCCAAATCCTGCATCTTGGCTGTGCTCCCAGCCCCTGGCACTGGGCTGAACCAGGTCCTGGCAGGCCACCACGGAGCCATGCCTCTGTGCCTTTCCATCAGTGACAGGAGTCCATGGAAAGCAGAGCATAAATCCAACTCATTTAAAGTGTGATTAAGACTTCCCCTGATTACTGCTCTGCATGATATTGACTGCTTCGGCTGTGGGTGATTTACTGAAGCAATATATAATACACTGCATTCCGTTAACAGTCCCCATCAAGCACAGTCTAGCTCAATGAAGAAAAGAAAGAGAGTCACAGGGAGAGAGGGAGAGCAAGCACTCTAAGAAGAAACCTCTCTGGATTTAAGGGAAATTGAAATATGCACATGGTAATCTGCGTCCAAAGCTTTTAGCACTTCAAAAAGTGTCAGTTGCTAATACCACTGGCTAAAATCACCATTGCTTCGATGGTTAATGGTCCCAGTGACACCCTCACTCTCTCCTTCCCTCCAGTACTGAAAACTTTAGCATGGCTATTTGGAGGTAGACACTTGGCTTTTCGGGTTTTTCTTATTGCTTTTTCAGCTTCAGGCTTACTCAGTGGGATTTTTTTTTTTCCCAGTTTTATTCCAGAGTGAAGTTTCATTTTCACATTCTTTGGCAAAGGGGAGCATGTACTAACAGTGTTTTGTGCATCACCACCAGCACCAAAACAGAGCAGAGGAGGTGAAACCGGTGGTATACTATATCCTGAAAGGGAATGAACTGAGGCTGCCATTCATAAAAAGTGAGAAAAGAATATAAGCACTCAGTGTAATTCAAATACTTTTAATGATTTGGTTTTAACAGCAGAATTAGCTGTTAGTTATGCAGGTAAGAGGTTTATTTATTTTCATATATAATATCAGATATATTATTGCTCCTTTAGGATCTGATTCAATGAGATGATACCTCCACAGTAGGCTAATTTTAAGGCATCATCTTCAATTAACACTGATCTCAATCACAAGCTTTCTAAAATAAGGTGGCTGACTTAGAAATGACAAGATTATAAATCAAATGTTTTATTTGACATTCACTTTTGAAGATCCACGTCTCCAAGTTCTTGAGTGGTTACTCCCCCAGCACCCCTTCAAAGGCATAAACACTGAAAAATAACTATTTTTAGACCAGCAGAAATGAAAGCAGTTACGCAAACATCTCTACTCCACAACCTGGAGCTGTCATAAAACTCACCCCAATGCCCAGAAATCACAAGCATTTTCGGGGCAATACTCAAACTTCTTCAGTTCACCCTCAAAAAACAAAACAAAACAAAAAAAAACCACCAAACAAACCAAAAAAAGCCACTTGAAAACACACATGGGATTTGATTTCATTTTCTCAGTTTCTAAAACTGATCAAACTAGACCCAATACCAAAACTGCTGATGATGATAAGGACTTTTCTCTAGCTCTGATATTCTTGCATGAAAGTTGCAGATCTGTTTTTCTGTACCACAGTAGGTAGCTGACACAGTCAGTCTGTGACATATATCAGTGCCCATGTGCATTTTGCTTCTAGCAAGCGCACGGTGCAGCAAACAAGGGATTGTTCTTGACCTTGCCCTGGCTCAACTAGCAAAGAGAAAGACTGCAGCTCATGTGTTCATTCTGCATCCTTCTGGATTCCAGGCAGATATGTCTCATGGTGTTGGCAAGATTACATAGCCCCCTACCCTTGCTGTCAGCTGTATCCCAAACACACTGCCACCAACAGAATGTTGTGGAAGGTCCAAATAGGCCAAAATTAGGCCTAAACATGTCCTGGTTTGCCCAGCCATATTTCCCTGCTCTCCCTCCTCCAGCTAATGGGAGATGCAGACCATGAGAAAGGAAAACAAAAGGTCTGATGCCTTTGAGTCTCCTCCATGTCCCCATCTAACTTGAACACAGGGTACCTGCACATGTTTATACACTTGTTTGCATTCTGCCCTAAAAGGTAAAAGTAAGCCCTGGCTTCACCTAATGTGGTTAAGCTTGGCTAACTGCCATTCTGCTTGGCTGATCTGTGGCCGAAGAACCATTAGTCTCAGGCTACATTGATAAAAAGAGATGAGCAGATAAACACAACGAATTTTGCCTTAACGTGCTTCTGCCATTGCTCTGCCTTACTGTGCTCTCTCCCGTTGCATCCTGCCATGCTCTGCTAAACTATAAACTAGCCCTGCTACATAATAACAAGTCCTGATACTTTGGGTTTGCATACCTGGAAACTGCCTTGTCTCAGTTTACCAGAAGATAGGCTTTACCTGCCTTCACACTATAGGCTTGCTTAGCCAGCCTGACATTGTGCCCGTCTGCTCATCCGCAAGACATCCTGCCTGCCCCTCTGCAAAACTCCATGCCAAGTCTGGAGCCAAGAGGAACCAGGATCAGGTCAGAGATCATCTGCCTCTTTCCCAGCACTCTTGTTAGAGCCTGGGAAAAATCAGAAGCCTCAGCGGCTATCAAGACATCGACAGAACTCCCTGCAAGTGTTTGGGTACTACCCAGAAACTGTAGTTAGCCCCAGGAATGGGAGTATAATTTTGTGAGTAAATAACTCAAAAGCCTCTTAGAAAAATTGTAATTTCTCTCATTGAGGCCAAGCCTTCTGCCTTAAGCAGAAAGGAGCTTCTCGAGTCCCACTAGTGGGCAAGCAGTATAACTAACCCCAAGAACCTCTTTCCAGTTCTAATGGTTTAATGTTTGTTGTATTATTGCTAGTTATTTTTTAAGTGTTCTGGACACTTATTTTCATATGTGCAATATTTTCATGACCATTGCAAAGAACCTATTATTAAAAATTATGGCAGGTAGTGAGACTCCTGAATATTAAAATTAATAAACTATATTAATTTTGAAAAAAAAAAATCCTATCTTGCACCGTAATACCTGCCATTACACAGAACTGCAAGAGAAGTCCCATTTACCTGCCATAGCCCAGCAAATGAAGGCTTGCTCTGGCTGGGGAAGTGCTACATGAGCATTTGGGTGGGGGTTGGAGTAGTCACTGAGCTCATGGAGATGAAGAGTATGGCTGCTGTGCTCTAACATCACTAAAGCACAGACAGATTTTTAACTTTTTTTCCCCTGCAGACAATGTGGGTGAATTTTGACAGAAGCACAAAAGTGCAGGCCTGACCTGGAGGTAGGCACATGCTAGTTGTTGAGGTCTTGCTCCAAGGTCCAAGAACTTCTCTGGAAAATGTCTGTAAGAGTATTTTAACTTGGGCATCACATTTTCCCTTAATCTCCCTTACAGCAATGATGTCATAATTTTAGCAGAAACTTTCCAAGTCGAATTCAGCCCAAGGCACTAACCATTAAAAGTCTGGCAAAGTTATAGTCTGCTGTGTCTTCAAATAGAAGGACTTGGGCAGTCTCAGGTAAGAGGTAGAAACCCCAGCTCTGCTGATGCATTGCTGCACCACTTTCCTCCTTAAACCCAGAGAAGCATCATCAACCCAGAGCCCAGACATTATGACCCTTGGTATTGCAGAGGCAAAACTATTGCTATTTCTCAGCCCAATAAAGCAAAAAAATGCATATGCAATAAATTGTCTTTTTTTTCCTGTTGGTTTTTTCTTCAGTTTGATTATCCGTCATGATAAGACATTACTTAAAGCAGTGGTGACACTGTCTAATCATTCTTGTGAAATATAGACTTCTCTCTCCACTTCAGACAGAGCCAACATTAATACACATTTATGCAAAGCAGAGCTGGAGCTGTCAGGGGCTAATCTTTACAAGTATGATAAATGATGTTTATTTTCAGTGATGGAACGAAACACCCGGGCTGACAATAATTGTAATAAAAAGGACAGATCAACTTCTATAAAGTGATTGAATTACCAGTCTATTGCATTAATGCCTGATCTTGGCTCTGTCATAAACCTGCTTTAGGTTACTGACGACTGTGCATGAGGAAATATCCACCTTCAAATAAGCACTCTGCCCTTGACCTGTGGTAATGCAGGAGAGTCACTGCTGGATGCAGATTTTGGCCACTCTTACCTTTGTTTGTTTATAGTAAAGTGATGTTTCTTCTTCTCAGGTCAACAAAGCAGCACCTCATGTCTCCTGAGCCTTGCAGAAAAGCTGCAAAAGGTCAGCAGCTGCACACGCCTCCTCTGTGCACATGTGATGACAGAGCTCCCAGATGCAGGGACTCTGGTGCTGAATTTACTGCCCATGCCTGCAACACAGGTCAGATTCATCAACATCCACATGGACCAGCCAAATACTCCTTGAAAGCAAAAGATCAAAAGACCTCTACCTACTTGAACAAACAGCAGCATCCTACACTGGACAGGTCATGATGTTTCACGGTATCACCAAGGCTGGAAGAGACCTCAAAGATCATCAAGTCCAACCCATTACCACACACCTCAAGACTAGACCATGGCACCAAGTGCCACGTCCAAACCCACCTTGAACACCTCCAGGGACGGTGACTCCACCACCTCCCTGGGCAGCCCATTCCAGTGGTGAATGACTCTCTCAGTGAAGAACTTTCTCCTCACCTTGAGCCTAAACTTCCCCTGGCACAGCTTGAGACTGTGTCCTCTTGTTCTGGTGCTGGTTGCCTGAGAGAAGAAAGCAACCTCCTCCTGGCCACAACCACCCTTCAGGTAGTTGTAGACAGCAATAAGGGCTCCCCTGAGCCTCCTCTTCACTGAGCTGTGGAGAAAGAGGGGATGTGTGCCAAACCACTAGGCCAAATACCCACATCCCAGGTGCAGTCAGACCAAACTCTCTCCCAGACATGGGCAGAAGATAGTCTCTGCATCTCCAACAAAAACAAATATCTAAGAGGTAGCCTTGGAGGACAGAGCTATCTTTGCTTGGTCATCAGTTCTGCAGAGAAAGATAATTTGCTAAAATGTAGGCTCCAGAGAGTTCATAACGTGTCTTAGCTTTACCTGTGGTTTTGCCAAGTGGGTGCTACCACTACATTTTCTGTGGTTGTCCAGGCTGTGACAGGTAGTTTAGAGACACACATGTCAAGCAAACCCAGCCAGGAGCGGAACTTCTCCAGTTATCCCAAGTTGCAAAGTGATTTACTTCAGATTCAGGACTCAGTCACAGCCCACCAAAAAATGGACTAGATTGGAGACACTATGCTGTCTCCCCCGCTCTATGGCTCACCTTGGTATCTGTGGTATGATCAAAAAGTCTTATAACTAACTGAGTCAGTTGGTTGCTCTGTAAGCAACACATTCATGGAAAATAAAAACATTTTCAGTTTTCAGAATGGAACAGATGTCATGGGAAAAAGAAGGAAAGGCAGACAAACAGAACCGAAAGGTGTGCAGCTCCATCTGTATGTCTACACAAACATTCATGCATCTATTGCCCTGTGCGTAGATAGTGCCTTGCAGTTAGATTTCTCACATAATGCTAAGAATTAAATAGCAAAGGTAAAAGTTCCTCAATAATCCCTCACAAAACAATATTCTGGAAACACTTTGCTTCAGGTGAATTGAAACATTTGTTTGCATTCTTGGATTGTTTCTTTTATGGGTTTTCCATTTCATTAAGTTTATAGTTAGCGTATATTTCATATTTCAAGTATTCCGTGCTTCTAATCTGGTCCAGATTTGTATGCTCTTATTCTGTTTCATAATTCATTTTGCATTATTTCATGTAAGATTTTGTACTGTGTTGTATGTTAACGCACAGCAGTGCCAAAGAGAAAGTATTTCAGACTGAAAACTTGAAACGTCCCATTCTGACAGCTGACTGCCATGAGTTTTTTGAAATGAGTTATTCTGAGGGGTTTTTTTTCCCCCCCCACCTAAACTTCAGTTTGGCCGAATCGACACACTCCCATGGGATAACTCAATTTTGACAGAGCAGTGTTTTCTGACAGCAGACGTTGTGCAGGAAATTTTCAACCTCTCTCAGTCATGTGTATTTGTCTGCATATGAGCGTGTGTGCTGTGTCACAGGGAGAAAATGATCATAGTTGGGCAGTAGGAGCTCTGATCATAGCCCAGATGATGGTTTCCAGCAGCCTTAGCTCAAGCTCAGCTGATACACAAAAGGTGATGTTACTTCTGAAAGTCCCGACAGGAAGAATCATGATTTTGAAGGAATATAAAGCAGGTAAATACAGTTGCTCCAGAGAGTTGGCTAGCTTTGCTGAGGAGTGTCTGCCACATCAATTCCTTCATGAAATAAACATTTTTTTCTGCTGAATATGTCAGCAGAAGCACTGCTATTACAAGGTTTCAGCCTCTGCAGACCTGCCTGCAGTCACAAATGCAATAAACCAATCTGCAATATAGCTCGTGTGTAGACCTAGGACCATCTGATGTGAAGCCAACATATGTCTCAGGTTCCTGGAACAGTCTTTGGGCTATGGAGAGCGAGGAGGCTGGACCTCCTCATTTATCAGGGGGCTCAGTATTCGAGACATTTGTGACCATTGGATCAGGGAAGACAGATACAAGTGCAAATATATCCTGTCCTGCCACTGCAAAGGGCGATGAAAGATATTAACCCCTCAACAAGTCTCTTTCTCTCTCCCATTTCTTACTCTGAGAACAGAGATATTCTAAATACTTCACTTTTTATTAAAAGAGAGATATGTGCATAAGATGTGCACCTTATAAGGAGGGCAGAAATCTCTAAATTACATCACATTCCGAATTTACACATCACATAATGCTTATATATTCTCCAGGGTGAACTATTGTCAGAGTGAAAACTAACCTCACCGGCAGCTAAAGATTGTTTTTTCCCCAGGAAGCAGTGAATAAAGATCCAGCACAAACCCCTGATCATCCAGCAATACCTCTGTCTACACTTTGATGGCAGAAGTGCTTGAGGTCTGAGTCAGAACAGTTACAGCTGCTTCTCTCATGTCGCGCACATCAGAAAGGGAAGCAGGGTCTCATTGCCCCATCATTTGATAACTCCAGCAAGATAACAACATCCTCCAAGTATTGATGATCCCAAACATGCTGGAACTGGTGAGTCAGGACAAGTGCACTTATTTAGCTAAAAGAAAGAAAATTTAAAGAAAAAATAAAAGTAATGTATTGGAGATTTTTGTCTACCAGGCTTTAGCGCATTATTCCTGAGTGCAGTGAAGAATGCATAGAAAGCCCTCAATGGACACAGGAGCGGCAGCAACCAGGCATCAGCAGAGCTGTGTGGAAAAATGCAGCAACCTAGGTGGAGGCTGGGGCTAGACAGCAGCCCCAGGGTCTGGCATTGGCAATGTCAGATGCAAAGCTTATGCAGGATATTGAGCTCCCAGCATGAGCACCATCAGAAGCTACTCAAAGGGTGAGGGAGAGCAGAAGGACATGTGGGGAGAGGTAATGTAATAGCAGGAGCCATCAGTCTGGTCCCATCAAACCACAGCGCTGTATCTCCAAACACAGTGGTGGGGGTTACATTTCAAGACCAGCTGTTGGTGAAATAGGTTGTGGTCCCCAACTCCTCCTTTGACCTCTCCGAGAGCTACTGCTCCAAACCAGCCTGGTCCACTCAAACTCTGTATGTAACTGGTCTGAACAGACTTGGGTGTGTTTTGCCTGGAAGAAAGGAGGTGACACTCACATAAACTTTGCAGTGAAGCAAAGACCCTGAGAAATGGAAAAGCAAAATGACATAGAAGCCAGGTATCTCATTCACAGGCATAGACCAGGGCATCTTGTTGCAGCAAAGAGCAGGCAGTGTGAAGCCAGAGGAGAGCAGGGCTAAGATGTCAGGGTACAGATATGCTTGCTCACAGGCATTGCACAGTGGAGGTGTCATGTGTGGGGCTTTTGTGGAACTGCCAGAGTGGGGAAAGACGTTTCTAACATTTGAGAGTGTCAAAAGGCAGCACCATGATAAAAACTGTGAAAACAGTAGTTCTTTAATAAGTCTCCAGACAGATAAATCATAAAGTAAGGGGAGATTGTGGTGCTATTTATTAGTCATCTGTGCATGATTTGCTCACACTATTGGTAGTGGAATTTCTTTTTCTGGTACTTAATTTTCATCAGAAATGATTTGTGTGCTGCACAGCAGTTCACTGACGCCACCACCTAGCAGGGCACAGATACCTGTAACCAATGGCCTATAGATGGCTCCAGCCTCAAAAAAAAAAAAAAAAAAAAAAAAAAAGAAAAAAAAAAAGCTGATTACAACCTCCTAAAGGAGATGCCCCAGTGGTTAAACACATCAACTTCCACATATATATGAATTATTTTTCAGAACCATTAGGTATCCTTGCATGGCTGAGCAATACCTACCAGGTATGGTTGTTTAAGGTGAATTCCTTATTTCCAGCCATCTCCCCACCCCAGCTTCACACTGGGAAAAAACAGGCTTGGTGGTAAGTGATGACAAGGCACAGGATGAGGGAGTTAGAAGTCTGGTCTAAAGGAAAACCAATGGAAATCCTTAGACTGAGTTAAATGATACTCCAAATTGCAACTGCTGTTAGTCCATGGGTTTAAGTTAAAGCTGGATTCCCTCCTGTGTGTAACATGCAGCAATACAACAATGCTAGGATTAAAGTGATGTTGCAGAAGCTCTGTAGCCATGTAGAGCTCTGTAGAGATTTCCAGGAACATCCGTTTGATCTAGTTTAACTTACTTACAAATTAAAAATGATCCCCACCTCTTGTTCTTCTGATAGTTCAAGAAGCACTCACTTCTTCACTCCAATCCCCACTTACCAGAAGAAGCTGTAAACCAAAAGGTTTAAACTTTGGAAGTCTGAAAAGCACGAGGAAGCCCAGACTAAGGATCTACCATTGTGTAAAATCCATTTTTACCTTATTCAGACACAAAGAGAAATTCAGTCCCTAGTCTACTCCCCTCCCAAGTCCTTGAACTTGCAAGAAACACTAGCAGATGTTCATTAGTGCATTGGTAACTAGAGAATTGGAGGCACTTGTCGACTGTGTATGTGATGAATAAATGTTGGAAAGGTTCTGCTGGGTAATAGAGCTTTTGGTTTGGGGCCAGCTGGACGCACTCAGAAAATGTGTGTAAGAGGAAGGCAAGTTATGGCCAAAGGTTCTCCTGTGTTGTTCCTATTATTATTAATTTTAATTGTAAGCATGAGCTACCTAAACATAACAAATAGCAAATATTTGGATGAGATTAATGACTTTTTTTTCAGATTTAGTAAAGATCTGGCTGCTCATGGGTAAGAGTATGATGCGCTCCTGCTCCCTGTCACCATATGTGGCGGGGCACACCCAA